>CM021108.1:497137950-497428882 GCA_007115665.2 Sequoiadendron giganteum | reverse complement strand
GTAGATGTGAAGAGCTTGGTGGAAATAACACAATTATACATGAGGAGGTCAAGGACTCCTTCCCCAAGGGATGCTGGAATGAAGGAAGATGTTCCTGTGATTGTTCCCATTGTTGAACAAGAAAGTGTCTCCATTTCTCAGGATACTCATAGCACACAAGAAGAACCAAAGAAGGATGAAGATCCTAAGGACTTGGGCAAGGAGAAATTTCAGGAAGGAGACCTTTATAACGCAGAGGCAAAAATTGATAAAGTGATCCAGTCCCCTTTGGTAACATATGCAGATTCACCTGTGAGAAATCAATTGAATAAATCTCCTCAACAGGAGGAGATACCAGTTAGGATCCCTTCACTAGTACAAGTTGTTGTAGAGGAGCAGTTGCAAGACAAGGAGAATCCAATCATGGATATCCCTAATGTGCCAAGTGTTGAGATGGATGCTCAAAATGACCAACAGGAGAAAGAGAAGCAAGATACAGTGCCAACTGAGTCTACTATTCCAAGTTGGTTGAATAAAGAATTGAAAAGTAAACTGGTAATAGTAGAAGATGCTCCTCCTAATTGGGAAGACTTAATGGCCAATGTTGAAAAGGGAAAGATTAAGAAGAAGGCCAAGGTTGTGTCCTGGATTGAGAGGGATGGGTCAAGCAATAGAGTGGCTCACATTGCTACCCCTGCTCCAGATAAAGATAGAGATAATGTCACTACCAAGGATTATCATGTGCAGACTATTGATTTAGGGTATCCATCTATGGAATAGGACATTGAGGAGTATGAAGGATCCGATGCTATAATTATGGGAAGATTGAAGAAGGTTGTGCAAACCAGGCATGAGTTGGATAAAGAGAATGAGAAATTTAAGAAGTACTTGTAGGAGTTGATGAAACCCTTGCAGTGCATTAGCTCTTCCTCTTTTGCTACAAGTTTCTTGCCTCAGGAAACAATCTCTGAGCTTGAAAAGATGAAAGGAACCACTCATGCCATACTTGCCTAGTTGTAGGGTGCCCAAACTAAGGGAGATGCTTCCATTAAAAATATCTTGTCAACTAGAGGGGATGCTATTAGATCGGTGGAGTGGTTGAAAACTATGTTGGCCTAGGGCAAGGAGGATATTGATCTTCTACTACAGAAAACCAGAATGATCGTGTAGTTTACTAAAGATAAGCTGGTAAAGAGTGGGATTCTTCCTTTCCCAAGGGTTTCTAAACCTTTGTAATGGTTTGAAATCTTGTAAATGAGGCAGAAGGCCTTAAAAATATTCACAAACAAGGAAAGTAGATTGAGGATACTTTGACTGATGTTCATGATAAGTGTATTTCATTCTTTGAAATTATGATAGGAAGGAAGAAGTTTGCTCTAAAACATCTTAATCTAGAGAAACTTAGGAAATGGTGGAGAGATTTTAATTCTCTAGTTAGTGAGGGACCAATTACTGGGCATAAACTATATGACGCTACAACCTATATTGCAATTATTGATAGATAATTAACTAATAGAGCTAATTGGGATGGTACACTGAGGCAGGAAAGGGGTGATATTAAGTCTCTTGAAAGAAGAGTTAGGGTTTTGCCTCTGCCACCTGTTGCTGAGCTAGATAGAGTATTGCTGGCTGTGCATCGTGAAGAAGATCGAGCTAAGGAGAAGGATGGGAATTAGTTATATAGGGCTACCTTGAGATTTGTGTTTCCCATTACTCACATGCATTGGGTTGACATTTTGATACTTAGGCTGACTTGGATGAAATTGGTGCTAATTGCACATTTCATGTTGTGTTCGAATATCTTTGAGGCCAACCTCTTGTAGGTCTTGTTTTATTATAAATTCTTATTTTTGGGTCGACCTATCTTAGGGATTCTCTATAAAATAGGCATGTTGCCTCATTTGAAAGATAGATAGGTGATACATGATATGCATAGAGAAGTAGAATAGAGATTTCACATTTGAGTGAATTAGGGTTTGTGTTCAAGCAAGTGTTGTAACAAAAAACTAGAATTGTTGCTATTTTGGATGACTTAATATAAGAAAGGATATTGTGATTTGGTATCTATCTTGTGGAGTTTCATTTGGCATGGTTCTTGTTGTTATATCTTTAAAATTGCTTATAAGTTCATAGTTAAATAGTTTGGTGATGCTTAGGGTTTCATGTTTGGAATGGTTGCAGCGATCTCTAGTCCATTGTTTAGATCTGATAAATTTAATCTTTTTCCATTTCTTTATTATCAAGGTTAAATCAAAGATTTCAAGTATCAATCCATTGTTTAGATCTGATAAATTTAAATTCTAGTATTTGCTTGTAGTAAGGTCCCTTTGTGGTTACCAACATTTTCACATTTATCACTGAGTTGTTTTATTGCATTGTCAAGACCTAACATTAGAGACCTTGGGTTTATCTCTTTTCTAATAGAGATTTTCCTTTCAAGAGAGATAGGATATCATATTTTGTCTAAGTTGTTGCTGTGCAGAAAACAGCATCAACAAGTTGCAACTTGCTCTATTCAAGTTTCCCAATTCAATAAAGATTGGTCAGGTGTCAGCACAAGGAGCTGTCGTCCCATCTGAATCAAGGTAAATCTTAAAAGAAGGCTATTGGGTGATGTGCCCAAGTACAATCAAGAAAAATTAGTAAATGCAAAAATCTTGCAAAACATTTTTGCAAGGTTGTCTTGGTTCGTTCAAGAAAAATTAGGTGCCACCCCACAAGAAATCATGTCTCTTAAATGTGGAGAGAAATTTGGCAAGTTGGCGATCTTTTCGCATACATGAAAGGCTGGTGATGCATATAGCAACTAAATGTGAAAGGCTGACATGAACACTCACTCGACCATTTTTCATGGAGATCAAAAAGCAAGTTGAGCATGCAAAATGCATTTATTGCAAGAGTTATCAAAAGATAAAATAGCTAAGTTATTCACAAGAGAGAAAGTTTTTCAGAAGCTAAGCCGTTTGTGAAAGTTTGTGAAAGTTTCTTGCAAATACAGAGTAATGGCTGAGATTGTAGAGAATCCAACACAGGCCTTGGCCATAGTGAGTATAGATGAGCAAATGAAGAAGGTGCCCTACATACAAACCTATGGCTTGGAGTCTTACGCTACCCCAGACATCCCAAAAAATCCATGCTGGCCCTTCACCAGTCAGGTGGACCAGAGAATATTGAACACAATTCCTCAAAGAAACAAGGCTTTGGTTTTAGAGGATTGGGATAATGTCTTTGATCCTAAGTTATCCCAGAATCTTAAGAGCCTCCAGGAAGCTGCATGCGAGAGAATGAATAAATTATCAGACCCCTTCTGCAAGCGTCTATGGGACTGTGGGCTCCGCCAATATATGGTTCCCCTAGTGCATTATTGCCCAAAAATTGTAGCAGCTTGCACAATAGGCTTCGAACCAAACACCAGAGTAATAAGTGGTACTAATTTTAGGGTAATCATCAGCCTTGAAGCTATTCAGGATATGTTATGCGTCCCGCTTCCCTTGACATCAGATGTTGAGATTTTCGACAGAAAAAAATGCATAATATGTGGGGAGGGCTCAAGTTGGCACCGCAGTTTTACCACACTGAAACTGCTTAGCCAACAAATGTCTCAGCGCCACCCAAATTTCCATTTGGTCTAGGTGCTTTGAAAGGTGCGTCTTCCTCTATCTATTCTATGCTGGTGTTGGTGTGTGGTCTAGATACAAACAAATAGGCTTTTGAGTTTCAAATGTGTCTTAGCTTTATGTTGAGGAAGAACAACATGGCTCCACTTTTGGATTTTGCGAGAGTTATTAGTGATGGAATTTGGCACTAGCTACAGGAATTCCAGGTCGGTTCTAGGTTCAAGTATCTCTCTTTCTTGGCCTACTTGATATTACACCAGAATCCAGACTATTTCATGACATTTATGTCTCTGGTTATTTTTGATGAAAGCGGCCTGAGGAAGCCAGTCTCGACCTAGACTCCGATCATGTCAAAAAAAATTTATTACTATGCGTTTTCGGATTTGTTCTCAGCCCCAACTTTGCGGGCTTTGGATAGAGCTGGAATCAACATGTTCACGCACCTGTCACCAAGATAAAAATCCTGGTTGGTAAAGCTTGTGCCTCCCTGTGATTGGTTCTTTGGCACAGATTTCACCATGCTCCGCATACGAGGGTTCACTCGGGAATCTTTCTGGATCCCATGCTTTCTTTCTGACAGAGTGTTGGCTCTAGAAGTGATGATACAACTATGTAATATTGACAATGATTACTAGGGAGGAAAGAATTTAACCTCCTATTTGACATTGCCAGTCATGTTTGGTTTCGTGTCGCTGATCAAGAAAAGGACTTCAAAGATTGACACTTCGAAGATTCTATTTTCAAAGTTGGGTCATCTTGGGTTGGTGGTGATAAATGACACCTAGAAATACAATCCCAGAATTAATTTGTCAAAGATTGGCATAAGAATTTCACGTCAGCCGCAGTTATTTTGGGACCCTCAGAGAAATGTTGAAGAGGGGAATTTAAGGTTATATTTAGGCCTTAAATATTTGCCTACTAAGGACATGTGACCATCGTGGCTGAACTTCTACTACATAACAAGGAAGGCCAATCCAAATCAAAAGATCAACAAGGCCCTGTGCACCCAATTGCAAAAGCTTGAATGGTGTCCTGAAAAGATTCGAGACTTTTGGCAGTGGGAAGAAGCCTATTTATGTGACCATATTTATCTTTTATTAGGTTGTTGTTAAGTTGCAAAAAACTCCCGAGCACTGGGAAGAAGCCTTTGTAATAATTTTATTAAATTTGAAGACTCCAGACTATGCCAAATCGATTCGGCCTTTCTTCTTTTTCATGCATTTAGTAAGACTGTTAGTCTGTGTTGTTATCTTCTTATATTGTATGAATTCTTATTCTTTAACTTTTGTGATCTTTCATAGCTCAATAAATACAAATCATGTTTTCTCGACTCGTCTGTTTTGGCTAAGGTTATGTTAGATTATGCTATGCAAATTAGAGGGTATTTGATACGTTTAAAGTTTTTTTGAGAAAGTTACTTGATAAACAACTTTTTGGTGGTTCGGGCCTTTGCATCTTGCACTATGCTCTGGTAATTTTGTCTATGATTTGGCACATCACCTATAGTGTAGATTTTATATTTTTCTATCTTTCTAACCTTTTTCCTTCCCCACTAAATGAAGAGTCGGCTTTGATAAAATCTCAGAGGTCACTTAGCTAGCACACTATGTCCCACAATAGCTAAGTTTCTCATAAGATTGTTGCTACCTGCAAAATATTGTGTCAATAGATGTCAATGTGTCTTGGGAAGGATCATCACTAGACCTTGGTAAAAGATGTTGATCATGCTTTGTAATATGTTCTTGAGATATGTCCTCTAACTCATTAGGTGATGTAGACACATTGTCAACATGATCATTAGTGGATGGATCTTGGATTATGTCAATAGAATCAAATAACATCAACACTCCTTGAAATAGATTTCTAGGAGGGGTCTTGATCATGACTAAAAAATGGCTCTTGATGTATGTTGATTTGATCATTGGTTGAGGTGGAAACATCTTCAAGGTGTTCATTGATGGATAGATCTTGATTATTGTTTTCAACAATTGTGGTGGGAGTTTGTTGCAAGCTTTTATGAGGGAGTAATTCATGTGTTTGTTGTTGAGCCAACAACGCTTGTTGTTGGTCATGTTGTTGTTGTTCCAACAAATATTTTTATTGGGCTTGTTGTTGTGCTACTTGTTAATACACTTGTTGATGGATTGCTTGCAACAGTGCTTGAATTGTGCTTGCACCTGCCGAGCTTGGTGTTGGACTTGAGCTTGAGCCTGTGCTTGTTGGGTTGCTTGTGCAGCTTGTGTGGCTTCTGTAGCTTGAGTGGCTTGTGAAGCTTGTTGGTTTCAGAGCACCTTTTGATGAGCCTCTTGTCGAGCATCTTGCAACATGATGGAGAATGAATTTGTCATGTTGTGTTTTGGCGGTGGTGGCGGTGGATTGGGAATGGTGTTGATTGTTGGGATTTCTTGGATGGTTTCCACCTATTGTTGCGATATCGATGGAAAAATGGGAGGATTTGATATGATGCTTTGGTTTATGATTGGAGTGTTGCTCAGATTTGATTGATTCATGGTTGGTAAAGGGGGAAGGCTCATGCCTTGATTGTTTGGTTGATAGATTTGTAAGTTTTGACTTTGATTTAAATCTACCAAAGGGAAAGGTGTTCCAAAATTTAGATTAGGAAAACTCACATTTGTTGTACAATTGAGGTTTGTAGGAGATAATGATCCCATGTATGGATTGTACAAATGCAAGTTTTGAAAATCAATTGGCATTGTAAGGCTTGGATAGTTTGGTTGACTTGGATTACTCATGATGTATGGATCAAGTTTATATTCCATGCTCCTCTTGTGTTTTGAACTTGCTATGGGTGAATGATATGGGTGTTTAATTTTTTTAGGAACTTTGGATCAATGCTAGAATTTAGGACTTGTTTTGATTTGATTTTGATAGTTTGATTAGGTGTGTTAAGCCAAACAAGATGATGGTGAACTTGTAAACCTTAGGAAGTTGTGTTATTCTAGGTAAAACTCGCATAAGAGAATGAATTGGCTAAATGTGTTAAGCCAATCAAAGTGATCATGAACTAGTAGACCTCAGGAAGTTGCGTTATCCTAGAGGCAAATTTGTTCAAGAGGATTGATAATTTGACTAGTTGCATTAAGTCAAACAAGGTGATGTTGATTTTTCCCAAAAGTCTAGCATAAGTGATGTTTTCAAAGTTCCAAAAGTTGGTGAAATAGAATTTTGATAAATGTTTGGATGGATGAAGTGTTTGACTTGATTCTAGATGACCCTGTGAGGACATGCTTACAAGACCAAGGTAGTGAAGAACATGTTTTTCCCTAAAAATGGTTCAAACCAAAAGACCAATGTTGGCATGAAAACCCAATGACCCAAAAGAGACCAAGCACATGTGTGGTTCAATTATCTATTATCTTGCTTAGGTTTGGTTCTTTTTACCACAATACCTTTCTTGATTATGTTTCAAACTGAATGTCTAATGTCCTAATTTTCTTTCATCCCACAAAGTGCATTATGTCGAAATCAAGGAGATCAAGGCAAAGGTTTCCTAGTGTTGACTTTGGTGAAAATAAATGATCATTAAACCTAAGTACTTAGAAACCTCTAAGGATATGATCCCTAGGGAAAAAAAGAGCACTTAGATTCGTCAAAGGATATTTGTTTCCTCAAAGGGTTTGAAATTTCAAAGCTCTTGTGAATGTTTTTTTCTCAATATTTTAGAACCAAGCAAGGTTTTTTGATTTCTATAATATGCACAACCCTAGGTTGAAAAGACAGTATTTGTTGGGTTCCCAACTGGACGAATCCAGCTGGGCATATTCAGTGCGAATGATTAGATGCTTTACCACACAGGCTCCTCCTTACAATGAACTCACTTCTTGGGTCAGCCAAGCATCAATACCCATGAATCTCCCATGGTATACTTTTCATCTCTACAACAAAAATACATCTATACGTGCGGCGGCTTCAAAGGACATGACCTTTTGCACCAACAAATAAATAGGATTTTGGCCTTTGCTAAACAAGAGGTTTTAATTCGAACTTTCCATTCGTAGGAGTTGACCCATGTAGTGAGAGACCATTTCTGCCCTTCTCATCAGAGCCAACCACATGATACTGGCCTTTGTTCCAGTACCCACTTTTATATCCTGGTTGGAAATACACTTGGATTTAGTGTGTTATCGGTTGGGTCATTCCCTTGGGTGAGTAATTATTCCCACAAGGCAGACCCTCTAAAATAAACAAAAACGAGCAAAAATATTCGTAGTTCGGTCAACCTTCATTTAGAAACAAATGGAGAACACATGCAATAAGTTTACTCGCACTCGCAAAATGTTTTGTTCAATTTTAATCCCAAAAATGAAAGTGTTAAGGCAATGTTTTAAACAACTTAATATCACCAAGAAGACTTTTGATTCTCAAGATTGTTGTGAAGGGCAAAAGAAGTGCATACGCCTTTTAAATGATACTAATTTGTGAAAAAAATTGTAAGGCATGAAAAACAATTGTTCATTTTAGACCACAAAGCAGTGATTTTGATTCTTTTTAAAGCACCATTGAAACAAGATGTGAAAGTTGCTTTGTCCAATTGTTAAATTTGAAAACCAACTCTAGTAATTTTCTAAATTCAATTTTAACCAAGTTGAAAAGATCAAGTCAAATGGTTAATTTTAAACCCAAAAAGAAAGGTGAGTTGGTTTAAAACAGAAAATGAGAGTAGAAAGTGGAGCTCTGGATTATAACCATACCCATTAAAAAATGCTTTTCAAGTCTTAATTTCGATGTTAGATTTCTTTAACTCAAATCTTATCAACAAATTGTTTTTGATGTTTCAATGCTACAAGTTCCTTGTGAAAATAAAATTGCTCCTCCTACAAGATAGAATAAATAAATAAATAAAATAAGACAATTACGCGAGCATCAAATTATTTATTTAAGTTCGTTTTAAGAATTCACTTCAAACAATAGAATGGTGTCAAATGAAATGACTAGTGATTATGAACTAATAAAAGAAGCATTAATAAGCATCCCTCTTTTCAAGGTCTTTGATCATCTAATCTCCATAATCAAATAACTTTAGTATCTACCCTTCATCAATGTTTGCACAATGCAGATTTGAAATTGTGCAAAATGTTCCTTAGACAATGATAGTAAATGCAAAAGGAAATCTTGGAGAACTATTCAATATTCAATGCCACATGAAAAAGCTTGATTTCTTCTTATATGTACCCTACATAGCCATCCAATGAGAGCAGCAATATTAAAGTACATTTTCGCAAGAAAGTAAATGTGAGACATGGGTGAATAGTGAATGCTTTAAATCAATATTAATGAACAAGACCTAATGAGTGTATAAAAGATAGTGAATAAAGATCATTTATGAAGCTACTCACATGAAAAATATTTGCAGAAAAGATATTTTTAGTAAGAGCAACATTAAAATAAACTCACTCAAGTGCCACTTTCACAATAACAACTCCTACCTCACATGGTCAACATTAATGGGGTGATATATTGGGATAAGGACCACAAATCCAAAAGAAAATAAATCATGGGGTATCATGAGGATTCTGGCATATGCCAAGTATCAAAGGAGCTATCAGTATCAAGGATAACACTATCACCATGGATTTGGTAGATATGTATGGAATGTGAACTATTTGACAAGATGCCTCAAAGAGACGTGGTTTTATGGACTGCATTGATTGCAGCATGGAAAAAAATCCTTTAGACTATTAAATACAATGGGTACGTACAAAGAAGAATTTCCCAACTCTTTATGCGTCCTCCCTCAGCCCACACAAAGAAAATGAGAGCTTTGGAATAGGGTGTAGATGTCCATCAAAGCAATTTAACATATGGTATTCGAATGCCATGAATAGTTTGCATATTTATCATTTCAAGGCAAAAATCATCAACATACTAGAAATAGGTCAGAGGCACAAGGGACGTCTTCATTTATGATTCTATTTGGATGGTAGGTATGCATTTTTAGGAACAGCAGTTGATTTTTTTTAAAAAAATTGGGTGCCACTGTCTTTCGCTTGACCTGCTCCCTACAAACAAAAAAGCAGTAAATAAGAATGCTTTGATTATTAAATGTGAATGGACTCTCCACCCACCTTTCCCTTTAAATGCCACTTCTTTCAAAGTTGCGAATTTCTAAAAATATCTGCCTTTTCAGTAGGAAGGGTACATGCCCTATACAGTAATATGTTAAGTGCGGATAGGAAGACTCGACAAAAGGAAGTAAAAGAAAACCATGCGATTGTCAGCCAGGAAATGGAAAGAGATCATTATAGATGCATATTTCCTTGAATGATAAAGCATTGAGAGTGTATGTCTAGCATGATCACAAGGCTGAAAAGCTTATATTGAACTCTTAATAGAAAAATTGCAGACTTGATTCTTTGCCTCTGAGGGTAAAGTCTGAGATGCTTACCCTTTCAAATTTTATTGAACAAGGCCTTCCATGTGATTGATATCTTTTCTGGTGGAATATAAGATGAATTTGTTCCAAAAGGAAAATCTGATAGAGGAACCACGAACGCATTCAGAGAGAAATAAATTGTATCTCAACAAAGGAAAACATAGGCAGGGGATGGTCTTCAAATTCAAAGAAATCTACTTCAAATAACCTGACCTCTAGAACTATAAGAAATACTACAGAGAATAAAGCTATAGCAAGACAATGTTTTTCCAGCATGATCACAAGGCTGCAAAGCTTATATTGAACTCTTAACAAAAAAAATGTAAACTTGATTCCTTGCCTCTGTAGGTAAGGCCTTCCATGTAATTGATATCTTTTCTAGTGGAATATAAGATGAATTTGTTCCAAAAGGAAAAGCTAATAGAGGAACCATGAATGCATTCAAAGAGATATAAACTGTATCTCAACAAAAGAAAACATAGGTAGGGTCTGGTCTTCAAATTCAATGAAATCTACTTCAAACATACTACCTCCAAAACTATAAGAAATAGTATGGAGAATAAAGCTATAGCAAGGCCTGTTCATATTATGATTTGATCTCTTTATATTCATCAAATCTAATATTCCTTATGTGCGTATGTTTACCCATAGGTGTCGCTTTTGATAACACTATGACCACCACTGAAAAGTAGGGAGAGAGGTGGTATGATAAATTCAAACACCATCTGCAAATGAAAAGCTCAATGCTGATAAACACATTGAATAAGTCTTGAGCAACACAAGAACCAGTCATGAAATCAATATCATTTTATGCAAAATATCTCACCAAAATGTATTTGCTTGGTCAAAAACGGAGTTATTGACATGACATGGAAGACTAAAAGATCTACAAATTATATCAGACTTTAGATTGTTTACACTTACAGAAACAATAGACTTATATTCTGATAGTATGCATCAAGAAATACACTTCTATTTTAATTCCTTTAAGAGAAACAAAAGACGTGTTAATAAATGCTTGAGCAGAAGCAAAGACTGTATATTTTTATTCAATGCATTCAAAATCTAGAAACACAAGTGGCATGTTAGATGGTGAGCTTTGTTTTTTTTTAAACAAATATGAGCATGTGGCCCTCCTTCTAGTGCCAGAATGTGAGAGGAAAATCTGCAATTCCTAACAATAGATGGATTAGCTATTGTCATTAAACTGAAATAAACCCCTCTCCTTATGAAATTGATGATCAAACATAGAAGAGAAAAACATGAAGTAAATCATGTGCAACCTAAAATATGTAAATCTAATCTAAGTTAACCAACCACCATCCCATAGGGGGATTGATTCACTTTGTTGTGAGAAGAGAGCCCTTTCCCAATCCTAATAAGCAATATTGCCAAAATGAAAGATGATAAAATGCTGTGATAATGGACAAAATTAGTTCTCAAAGGGTGATCCCACAATAGTGGTTTACAATTTTTGGCCAAACTAGACACTAAAATTATTATTTTTAACTAAATCTTCACATTCGAGCACCTACAATGGCTAAACCATGAGGAATTTGAAGATGATGCAAACTAGAGTCTCATCACATTTTGTCTGTAGATTCTAAAAATAATTTTTTCAATTTTTTTGGAATAAGATTGCACTTCTGTTTCCATCTCCCATGAAAACATTTTTATTTTTTTCCACATGTGCAAAACAAAGAGCTTGATTTTCGGTGAAAAACCTATGTTTAATAAAACTAAAAAAAGACATACATAATAAAACCAAAACATATTAAAATTATATTCATGGGATAGATCATTTTGAAGACTACCATAATCATTTGAAATAAATTTTAAATGAATTCATTTGATCGCCCAAAAGGTAAATCAAAAGTGACGTTTTATCAGCATTTTGATAGGTGTAAAGGAGACTCATTTATAGGTATGGTTTAAAACTAGCGTGGTTATATCCAAGGGGGTTTGATCTGAGGTGGTTTGATCAAATCCTCTTCAATTGGAATCCTTAAAATGGAACTTTTAAAGGCTTAAATCATTATATTTTCTAAAAATATGTGATTTCAGCAAAAATCAGTTCCTCTTAGAAATTGTAAACCAGCTTTATGGGATCACCCCGAATGAAGAGAATAAATTTGCATGAGAGTGTGTTGTGTGTTTGAGGGATAGGAGCCTTGAATTTATAGTTGAGCTTGAAGAGAGGAGAGGCCAAATTGAATAATGTGGGACTAATCCCCAACAAATAGGAGAGAGCCACTTGTCACCATGTGAATGAGCCATGGTTGTGCAAGTTTTGGCCAATGTGCCCATTTCAAATTTGAAAATGGCATTAAATGAATATGGTTGAGGTATTTGGGGGGAATTTTGCTTATCCAACAAAGTCAAACAAGGGGAGTTAATGAGGACATATTCCTTGGGAATATTCCTTGTGAGGAAAATAGGTGTTTTAATAAATCAAATTACATGAATTATTGTGCAAGTGGATGGGACATGGGTTAGGCTTAGCATTAATCAAGGATTTTGACTAATTAAGCTAGTGATTAGGTGGTGTGACTCATACACAAGAGGATAATTTGACTAAGTGTGTTAAGTCAAAAACGGTGATTTTGGATAATGAACTCCTAGACCCCAAGATGTTAGATTTTATCAAGAGGTAAATTTATTCACAAGGATAATTTGACTAAGTGTGTTAAATTAAACAAGATGATTTTGATTTTGCCTAGAAATTTAGCATGAATGATGTTTTTAAAGTTCCCAAAAGTTTTTTGGTGAAATCATTTTTGATTTTTGATGGTTGAGAGATGGGTGAAAGTGATGATTTTGATCCTATACTTGACCTAGATAAAACTCCCTCTTACAAGACCTTGGTTTTGAAGAACATGCCATACTTCCTATGTGAGAATTTCAAACCAAAAGACCAATGTTTGCATGGAAAACTATATGACCAAAAGATACGAAGCACATGTGTGGGGTTCAATTGGAGTTAATCTTGATTAATGAATCTCTTTTACCACATATCCACTTCTTGCTTAGTTTTTCAAACTAAATGTATATGTCTCAATTCATTTTAATTTCACAATGTCCATTATGTGAAAATCAAGTTTTCAAGAGAATAGTTCCCTAATGTTTGAATTTAGTGAGATAAAATTAAGATATAAATCAAAATACTTAGAAGCCTCTAAGGATAATATCCCTAGGGAAAGCAAGAGCAGTTGAATTCGTCAAAGGTATTTACTTCCTCCAAAGGATTTGAAATTTTGAAGATCTTGTGAATGTTTTTTTCCAATGTTTTCAAGACCCAAGCAAGGTGTTTTGATTCCAAGAGCATGCACAACCCTAAGATGAAGAGACAATATTTGTTGGGTTCCCACTGGGATAAATCCAACTACGCATATTCAGTACAGATGAATAGATGCTTGACCACACTAGCTCCCCTCCATGGCACACACTTCTTGGGTCAGCCAAGCATTAGTACCCATGAAACTCCCATGACATAATTTTCATCTCTACAATAGAACCACATGTATACGTGGGACAACTTCAAAAGACATGACCTTTTTCACCAATAAATAGTTAAGGATTTTGACCTTTGCTAAACAAGGGTTTTAATGCAAACATTCCATTTTTGGGGAACTATCCATGTGGTGAGAGACCATTGCTACCCTTCTCATTGGAATGATCCTTGTGATTCTCAAACTTTTCTCGAGAATCCACACTTATATACTGGTTGGAAGTTGCTTGTCCTTAGCGTATTCTCGGTTGGGTTGTTCCTTGGGGTGATTACGTTTTCCCACTAGGAAGGCCCTCTAAGATAGAAAAAGTGAGCAAGCATATCCCATGATTTGATCAATCTTCATTGAAAAACAAAGCGAGAACACTCGCAATATGCCACACCCACACTCACAATATTTGTTCAATTTTAAAATCCAAATTGAAGTGTGTGGGCAATCACTTACACAATTTAAGATCACCGCAAAGACTTTTGATTCTCAAGATCACTATAAAGCGCAAGAGAAGTGCATACGTCCTTTAGAAGATATTATTTTGGGTAAGTGATTACAAGATAAAGATGCACATGTTCATTTTAAGGCACCAAAAGGAAAGATGAGAGTTGTCTTGTTCAATTTTTAACTTTAAACAAAATCTAGTAAGTTGTTCTAAAGTTCTTTTTAACCATTTTTAGCAAAAATGAAAGTTTTTGTGGTGTTCTTTTTAGAGCCCAAAAGAAATTTATTGTCCTAAAAGCATGAAGGTAATCAAATCCTTAGAAATGGATTATAAGTTCTCCCAAAGTGTTTAAAAATACTTAATATAATAAGACAATGATTACATAAATAACCCTTGGCCTTTGTTTTCCTTCCTTCACCTTTAATCAAGAAAATTCCTTTTTGGCAGATTTCAACAATTGTCAGATTTTTCCATTTTTGGTAATTTCGTATGCATAACTTTGAGAGTCCTATTTTTTCTGAAAAAATTTCTAAAACTAAGATAGGATTAATTTCCAACTAATATCCTAAATTCTAAACATGAGTTTCGAGTTATTAACAAAAATGACTTTTTAAAAACTAGTAAAAACACTAAATTGTCATTTGAGGGCCAAGAAGAAAGTTTCAAGCCCCAAAAATGTGCCAAAATGGCCACTAACCGACTCAAGGTCAATTGGGAATCAACATGCCACCTCATAATGAAACCACTTGTAAAATTTCAGCCAAAACCTACATCTGAGTCAAAAGTTATGACCTTTGGAAGTCTCTACATCACAAAAACTAGTCAATACTGTAAAAACAGAGACAAAAAAAAATAGTTAGAAGTCAAAATAACGAGAATGGAAAAAAAAAACATGTCAAAATAACCAAATTTTTTCCTTTTACCCAACTACACTGGTACAATCCGTGGGTGTGGTGCTATTTGGAAAGGTCATTGGTGCAATATAGCGACACTGGTGACTGAGATCGACGCTCTGCAATAAAACAAAGACTGCGATTGCTGCTCTGTTTGATGAGTGATGGAGTTTGGGTTTTAGAAATTTCATGGTGCACTTTGAAATTTTGAATTATGTGGGCAGGAAGACTCCAGCGACAGAGTTTGGAATTTGGAGCGGTGCAATATAGCGCTGCTGGACTGATAGCGGTGTAGATTGACACCACTTGATAGTCAATGGCTAAGTTTTCTGGAACCTGCAAAAAAAAAAACACAAAAAAACACAGAATTTTCTAAACAAACATGATTAGAACTTGAGATCTACCCTCCTTCTAGCGCCAAAATGTGAACCCCAATCTTATACCAGCACAAACATAAGAAACAAACACATAATTAGATTCATATACAAGTAAGAACAAGGATTCCCCATGAAATTCATTAGCAATGCTCAAAATAGGAAAATATGAAGAAGAAGACAAGAAAGTAAATAAATCCTAATTAAGCATGCAAATCCTCAATCCCATGGGGAATTGGTGCCAATTATGTGTAGAAATTGGCCCTTTCCCAACTCCTTTGTAAATTTGATGAAGATTGATCCACTTGATGGTGAAGAACAATGTGATTCCTTGTTAAAATCTGCAATAACCTAGCTATGATGATGGCAAATGCTCAAGGATATGGATGGAATTTCTCTAAATATGAATATAGTAGCTTTTCTCTGAAATTATGGATGAAGATTGAGGAGAAGAGCCTCTTCTTTATAGATTTCAAAATTGGAAGAATGAGCAAGATTGAGCAATGTGGGATCAATCAACATCCAATGGTCAAATGCCACTTGTCAGAATGTGAATGGAGGAATCTTGAGCACATTTTGGTGATTGTGCACAATAAATGATATTAGGTGGAAATTTCAAATTCATGTTCAATGACTTGCTGAAGAGGGAAAGAAAATGACTCAAATGCCACTTGGATCAATGCACAAGGACACATAAGAGAGGATTATTGGTTTGTTGGAAGGACAAATCCACTTGGAGGGATTTTCAAACTTGGAGGAATATTCCCTTAAATATGCCATGTTGAGAGAAAATACGGATTTAATAAACCAATTAAATGTATTTTCATGTGCAAGTGGCAAAATCTAGAGAAATTTAGTGATTGAGATTAAATTAATCAAAATTTGATCAATTTAATGATAGATTAGGTGATTTGACACTTTTGAATTAGATTTTAGGATTTAAATAAATCAAAATTAAGAGGAATAATGATTTTAGATTTAATTAAATAAAATTGATTTAAAACTAAGGAGAACGATAGATTAAATTAAATAAGGTTTGATTTATTCAATTTAATAGGATGACTTTAGGGATTTAATTAAATAAAATGAATTATTTAATTAAATGAGATATAAGGTTAATTAAATCAAACTGATTAATTTAATCAACGAGTAAGAATGACCTAATTAGACAAATAATGATTTATTCAATTAAGGGATGAAAGGTGATAACAAGCTAAGAAGATGATTCAGGATGAAATGATGTTAGTAATCAGGATCAAGTGTGTCGGTATATTTTCCATGTCTATAGTTACAACATTAAATTAGGGTAGATTTAAGTTTATTTAGCTTAAAAAGAGCCCAAGACCTAATGTGGACATGTAAAATATCTCACAATAATAAATCAAGGTGACATTAAGTTTAATTTATCATTAATTATTCCTAATTAAGTGTGAAAATATACACGATGATATTTTTTGACATTACATTTAGCCCCCACTTTAGTGAGAGGATGAACTTGCTTCAAACTCACACTAAAGTAGACATTCAAGAGGGTCCAGTCGTACCATTGTAGGAAAAATAGGATGAAAAAGATCAAAGGAGGTGGCCAAGTACCTAGGATTCAAGATCCTACCTCAAACCAACATAAGCACAAGAGGACACACACAAGGCGTATGATTTGGAGCAAAACAAGATACACAAACATGCAATTTTTGAAAGAAAGAAAAAATAAAGTAAAAATTAAAAAACGTGGATCAAGCCTCAACAGTTTGTATAACACTATGTGGATCAGATCTAAGTTGTTTGTCCAAAGATGCACACTCACTCTAAGGCAACAAAACTTCAGGTTGTCCTCTAGGTGAGTAATCCAAGGGGGGAGACACATATACACATGGTTGATATGTGCTCACCAAACACACATGAGTGGCTAAGGGAAATTTATTCCCTTGTTTGGCTTCCCATCAAACCATATCAAAGTTATACCTCCTGATAGATTTGATACAATGCCACACAATAATGATCTTCGAGCTTCATGAAACAAGAAAAACTTTGTATGCTTATAGTTCATGAACAAACTGATGTTGTAAATGAAAAATAGTGTAAGGAATGTTCAAAGGGATTTTGCTTAGTTTTTGTAAGGTCTTTTCTTAGGGAACATTGTGCCTAATGGCTCCAAGAGAGGAAATGTCAAATACATATCACACTCTTGGAGGAAATCAAGCCCAATGCCACCACCAAGAAGACACATTGCAGGAAGAAAGAAAACCACACAATGAAACATGAGTGTCGATGTATGCCCCCACTTTAAAACAGTTGCTAACAATTCCTATGAGAAAATTCCTTAAAGTAGAAGAAGACATGAGAACCTATTCAAAGACCCCTACACCAAGTCATATGTTTCCAAATCAAAATACATCATGGATAAGTATGTCACATGCAAGTAAACTTAAGGCATGTCGTCCACATCCCAAGCTTTCTCTTATATGTATATGAGAGACGATCAACTAGCCAAGAGAGACATCAACAAGTGACATATGAGGAAAAGGCTAACTAACCCCTTTCCCCCACTTAGTGCAGGATGAGGGTGAGCTAGGAATGGATGATGATATGTTGCTCCTTGCAAAAATAAAATGATTTGCAATGAATGTAAATCATGAAATAATGAGTATGACATGATCCTATAACTATTGCATGGAAAGGAGCAACATATAAGGTTATTTATTATGATGAGTAAACAAAGTTTGAACTTGATACATATTTAATGAGATATCTATCAGTTTCAGATGCATCAAATTTAAAGTTGTCTTGGAAGAATCTTTTGTTTAATAGTGTTGACATTGAATGAATGCTTTTATTTTGAGGCACAATAACCAAGACCATTAGTCATTTCTTTCATTTTAGGCTTTATAGGGACTTGGATACCTTGTTCTATGGCACCACATCCTTTTCCAAGTTTTTTCATAACTTCAAAACCTCTTCCATAAAGATTTTCCACTTCTTTCAAATTCAGTGTTTGTTCAAATTCATCAAATTTTTCCATGCATGTTATCTTTTCTTCTAAAGTAGTTGAAGTGGATGCTTTTGAATTTTGTGTTTCCATTACCAGTTTCTCTTTTCCCTTTTTAGACTCTTTTATTATGATCTTGTATTCTCCCATGAATATAGGTATGAAATCAAAGGTTTCCCAAAAAACTTCCAATAACTTTATGGCTTCTTCAATTTGCTTTTCTTTTTATGCCTTTTGTACGAGTTCTACATGCTTGGTTGGTGTCAAGGGGTGTCTAATGTGCATGATGTCAAAAGTGTTATCTTTAGTTTTATGATCTCTTAGTAAAGAGGAGTCTAATTTCACTTCATTGTCTTCATCTAAGGAACCCATATTATTATTGCTGGAAATAAGTGTGTCAATGTTGTCATTTTATTACACCATGATAGCTTCCCTAGTAGGAGAGTTTTTAGGAGAGTGAAAAAATTGATGTTCATGACATTCAAAGGTGGGTTCTTCTAAAATAACTTTATCAAAAGTAGGGGGGTCAATAATGGTTATACTTCTTGCATATCAATGATGCCATTTTCTTGTTCAATAATGTTTTCCATAATATTCTTGATTCTCATCTATTGGATTTTGTGACACCCTAATATTTTCTTCACCAATAGGAGAGATATTAGGAGAGGGGGAAATTTGATTGTTGTCTATAATTTCCTTCTTTTTCTGTAAGGTCTCATTCTCTTGTGCCATAATATCTACCCTAGTAGGAGAGATTCTAGGAAAGTAAAAAATAAGAGGGTATGTGCAGGATCATGATGGGCCAAAAGGTGGTGATATGTAAGTGATATGATGGCACATGTCACTGACGACTTTTTTTTTATCCAAAATTGATGAAACGAAAAGTGTTTTTAAAGGAGAGTATCAACGTTCCACCAATCTAAATTATGCTTTACTTTGAATTTAATAAATAATTATTATTAATTTTCTATTTGAATTATGACTAAAGTCCATATTGATAGGCTAATTGAAAAACATCTATAGCTTTCAAATGGTGTCACATTTTTTGAATCCAAAATATGTGTCACATTCTATGCTTCACATACTTTAGGATTAACAAAAAAAATTAAATTTCATGAAGTTTTGACCAAGTTAAGGGTGTTAAACATACAAGTTTTTATATTTTTAAAAATTTATAATAAAAAAATCAAAATTAATTATTTAGTTAGAAAAAAATTACAAAAAATATCCATAAGACATCTACTTCTTATTTTTTCCCTAATATTTAAGTACTATTGCATTGAAATTTAAAATTTTCACCAAATATATATATATATATATATATTTTAAAAAACCTAGTATTTTAGAAACTACATTAAATTTTATACAGATTCTATTCTTACATATTTTTGAAATAATATAGATAAATTATTCAAATTTTTATGTCAAGTTGTCTAACTCCAATTTTCTAAATTTTCATCGCCACTTAAGGGCTTATTTTTTCCATGATGATCTTGCACATACCCAAGATGTTCATTAGATTTCATGGTTATATTTTGTAAGTTAGCTTCATCACACATATGGGAGACATCAAGAGAAGGATAACTATGAGTTTCATGGTTACCATTGATTAGAATTTTTTGTTCAAATAGGTCTTCCCAAATGGTAGGAGCATTAGGAAAGGGAGGCACATCATTCTCATGAGTCTCAATAAGGATATCTTCTAACACAAAACTATCTTATTCATGTATAGAAGAGATATTAGAAGAAGGAAAGGTTTGATTGTTATGAGTGTGTATAATTACATCCCCATGTCCTATAATTTCTTCTCAAGTAGGTGAGGTGGGATTTTCATGGATTTCAATTATTGGATCTCTTAATATCAACATATCATCAACAAAAATGCATTTTTCATGATTGTTCACAATTGTATCCTTTTTCACTAAAACATTCTCACAAGTAGGAGAGGTGTTGGGGGATGAATGGAGATTAGGTAAAGTAGTGGCCATGGTCTCAACTTCATGTATCATAATTTCTTTCTTTTGGGGAGGAGGATGAAGACAAACAAGACTTTCATGATTCTCAATTATTGTGTCCTCTTTCACCAAGATACCTCTGTCACTAATAGGAGATGTATGAGGAGAAGCACAATTATGATTGTCATGATTGTCTATGTTTGCATCCTCTTGTGTCAAAGCTTTAGTGGATGATCTAGATAAGATGAAGTCATCAAGGGATTCATCTAACATGTCCAATTCATCTCTACTAAAGGGTTTAAATGATATGATTTCAGTAAGGTTGACCATTTTTTCTTTGTTTCTTTTGATGTTTTTTGTTTTTGTTTTCTAATGAATGTCAAATTTAATCTAATCTAATTCAACTATGAACTAATGTTGAAAATGAAAAGTGCAACAACGTAATTCTATCCAAAATTGCAATGAATGTAAATTATGCTACTTCTAAATTTTTGAATGTAACAAAAAGTATGCAAACTAAAATAGAAAGATTCTAACAGTAAATAGAAGCCTAAAAATAGGTTTTTAAATTTTGGAAAATATAGTGCAAAATCTGCACTGGGACTGATTCGCCCAAGGTGGTGAATGATTCCCAATTTGGGGAATTTAAAAAAAAAATTCAAAGACTTTCAATTGATTTGTATACTTTTTATGTTCTATGATATGAATCCTAAGTGCAAATGTAGATTTTGTTTGATTTTCAATGAAATATGATGCAAAAATGAAAACTATATGAACTTTCAATAATGCAAAATTAGAAACCCTAGAATGCCAATTAACCAATGCAAACCCTAATGAAATGTTAATAAAAGCCAAATCTAGGATGATAATGCACTCTGAATTAGAATTATGATGTTCTAAATGTAGGTTCACCAAAATGAAAGGAAGAAAATTG
Source organism: Sequoiadendron giganteum (assembly GCA_007115665.2). NCBI lineage: Eukaryota > Viridiplantae > Streptophyta > Pinopsida > Cupressales > Cupressaceae > Sequoiadendron > Sequoiadendron giganteum. The sequence continues at coordinate 497,407,805 of CM021108.1, read as the reverse complement.
TGGGCTTTTCTTCTAGAGTTTAAGACCTAGAATGACAATCTTCACTCTCTCTCATTCAAGAACAAACCCTAGAGATCTCAATGCAAAGGAGAAAGAGATATTGCAATAGGGTTGTCCTAGGGGCTGAATGTAAACTAATGAGGGGTTCACAACCAAGTTAATAATTTGAAAGACAAATATAATGCAAGATGTAATACTAAACCCTAATATGATGCAATGACTTACAAAATGACCTAGAAAAGTAAATGAAACAAAATAGAAATCTACAGGAAAGAATCTGTGCACCTGAGAACTTGAAGATGACTGATTGAAGCTCTAAAATGCTGGAAAATATTTTTTTTTTACCTATTGGGACTCATTCACCAATTTGGGTGAATCATTCCTAGATCTGAATGTGTGCAAGGGAATGGGTTTCTAGAAAAAGGTATCTAAAACTATTAAAATATCAAAATTGACCTAAATTGGCACTCATTCACCAATCTCGGTGAATGAGTCCATTTAAGGTTTTTTGGAATTTCAAAGTTTGAATTTTGTCTTCAATGTCCCCTCTTTCTGTTCCACTTTGTTTCTGGATATGAAACTCCGAGTTCAAGGCTATAGCTGAACTTTCAGTGTATATTACAACCTTGCAAGTGGGGAGACAAGTCCAAAACTTCCTCCAAGATTATAACCTAATCCTTAATGATTCTTCATGCTCCAAGATACCTAGATCTACAACCACACATGTAAAAAGGAGAAAAAATTATTGATTATTAGTGAATAGGGGTTTGCCTTGGTCAAACCCCATTTAGGTAATTAAACCAAATGATGAAACAATGAAAAAAGGATTTGAAATATGAACATTGATACCTTGAATGATGCCTTGTAGATGATCTCTTGTAAATCTGAAACTCAACATGAAATGGCTACGAAGGATGTAGATCTTGATCTTGACAATAGGTGTAGAACAATGCTTGATCTTGGATCTTCAATGCCACATCACAACACTAGGTCAATAAAATTCTTGATTCTTGATAATATTGATATGATGATGGATCTTGAATTTCTGCAACAATTGATGAATAATTTTTCCCTTAAATGCCTTAAAAGTGATCTTGAATTCTCTTTAGATGATCTTGTGATGTCTTGGAATTATAAACTCTTGAATGCTTGACTTGATAACATGTAGGAATTATGAAATAATGGTTTGTAAGCTCATTTATATAGGAAATCTATCTAATATCTCCTTTATTAGATCCCAGAGGCCGACATACATGAAATTTGAACTTAAACCCCTAGTTTTTCCCACTTAAAACATTAAAAATAGGCCAAATTTGACTCATTCACCAAGCTGGGCGAATGGGTCCCATAGGGCCTATCTTGACTGCTAAAGTGTCATGGAGTGTGTAAATTAAGTTTAAATATTGATATTGTCAAGTTTTTTTTATTGAAATATGTCTCGAGATGTAAAATATAGGGTCTTAGGTATCTATTAATGATGATATTAAGGTTATAAATGCAAGAGGGCCAAAAATCCAATGTGAAAGTTTATATAAATACACTTTACAACACTAAATTAAGGTAAAATTGGGTCTATTTAGCTTAGAAGGGCTATAAATCCCATGTGAATGTGTAAAACACATTACAACACTAGATTATGTCCACTTTAGTTTACAAACATCTTAAATTTAATGTGAAGGTGTAACTAAATACATGTTCCAACATTAAATTAGGGTAGAGTTAGGTTTATTTAGCTTAAAAGGGTCCCAAGACCTAATGTGGATATCTAAAACACCTCACAACACTAGATCAAGGCGACATTAAGTTAAATTTATCATTAATTATTCCTAAATTAAGTGTGAAAATGTACACAATGACATTTTTTTTTACACTACAACATAAATCAATATTATTAAATATTATAATGTCTTAATATTTATTTTTTATTTTAGATTGTAGGAACTAGGTAGCCCCTATAAACTATAGTGTTCCAAGGAAATTTTTTACACATTATCAGTGAAACTGACACAAATTCCCCCTGATACCATGAGGACTGAGGAGATTAGAACTCATAACCTCTTTCCTACAATGGGATACTTTAGAAAATCATGCTAAGGCCCATGCCTCATCTTAATATTAAAATTATTGTAATAAAGAACTAAATATAATATTTTATTAAATAATATTATATTTTGATAAAGATATTAAAAACACTTTTTATTAAAATTGGTTAAATATTATTTAATTTTTTTAAAATAAAATAAATTTTAGTACTATTATGATTAAATAACATAATATATATATATATGTTATAGTGTAGAAAAATGTATCCCTTTACATTTTCACACTTGTTTGGGCTCTCCCTACTAAAATTGGGCTTCTTTATGCCTTATTTGGTCCTATTTTGCATCCACAAGCCTTATTTAATGTATTTCTCTAAGAAGAATCTTGACACTTAACTAATGACCAATAATAATTCATGATTTTGGGTTGTGTATTCTAGATCTAGTGATCTAGGACTCATACACCACCTTGGGCATATGGGTCCCACCCAGGTTTTGAGGCTTGATCCTAAATTTGGCATAAAACTCAACATTTATTGAAATTTGTGTCCCAAGCTTAGGCTTCTAGGACTCATATGCCCCAATTGGCGTATGAGTCCTGCTTTAGCTTGGACCTATTTTGAATTCATTTCTCGGTGGGATTTTATTCTCCTAGATCTGATGTTGGTTTGTAGTGTTGTAATTTCAAGAAATTTGGCATTTAAACAAGTATAAATATAAGGTTATTTCACATATTTTCTCCTAGAAAGTTGATGAGATCATTCCTAAGGAAATTTTATGAGATCAAGAGAATTCAAGAGCTGATTATCAAGAATTTGGAGCTATATTCAAGATTCAAGCATCATATTAAAGTCATCATGCATCATGCGTGCTTTTGAGCTAACATTTGTGATGTAGGTTTTCTTGATTCAAGCAAGTATTCAAGATCAAGTTTCATATCAACAATCAAGAGTCAAGATTTCAATTCATGCTAACCATTTCATACAAGATTGTAGCATTTCTTACACGGGTTTGGTGAGTTGCAACATTGCATATTGTTCATTCATCATTCCTTCATATTATTTGATTTCATTTCAATGTTTGATTACCAAAAAGTGTTTTGACCAAGACAAACCCATATCAACTAACAAATCAAGATTTTCCTCTCTCTACATGTGTGATTGTAGATCTAAGCATTTTGATACTTGAATATCCTTTGAAGACTAAGTTGCAAGATTAAAGAAAGAGGTCAAATTGTCAAGAAGTTTTCATCTTCACAGGAACTCACCTATATGGCAGAATTCAAACTTTCATACTCGGAGATCAGACATGAAAGAAGCTATAGAAGATCACTCAAGGATACCATAGTTTCAGAAAAATGATTATACTAGGACTAAATTGCCACCTTGTGTGAGTTCTGGTATAATAATTTTCACTCATTTTATGTAGATTCCAAATTCAACCCAAAACCCTAAATTAGAACTAAATCACCCAGTCTAGCGTATGAGTTTGAGTTCACATCAAAATTCAATATTTTAGGATTGTAGACCTTGTTTTAGGAATCTTCATTTCTCCAAGTACTTCTTTATTTATCCTCAATTTGTTATGCTGATTTCAAGTTCCATTTCCTATGTTACATAGCTAGTTTTGCATACTGCATTCATTTCCTTCTCTCTAAGCATTTGCTTAGTGGTTGTGTCGCCAAAAATTGTATACCTTTGGAGATAAGGACAATTTTGTGCCTATTTTGGTCCTACTTTAGGTACCTTTTCATCAATAACCATCCTCAAAAAGAATTTATAGGCCCCTAAGGCTCGCTATTTCTTACTTTGAGGCCTATTTTACCTAAGGAATTATACAAGCCCCGACAAACAACATCAAAATCAATCAAATATGACCAAACCCACCTCAAAATCCCCTTGTGGGACTAGGTCAACCAAGTTGGTGACCTAGTCCTTTTTATGGATTTTTGCATTTTTTAGTGGGAAAATGTCTATGTTGCTAACATTCCTGATGGGTGTTAGCCTCTTAGGTCAAAATGGCCGACAATTAGGTATTATTGCTTATAAATACATGTTTTTAGGCTGTTTTTCACTTTCTCTTGGTCACTTTTCACAAGCAACTTCAAGAATCAAGTGCAAAACATCTTCCTTAAGAGGATTCAAATCTCTTTTACAACAAAGTTGAAGCTTAGGACAACAAACTAGGGCTTTTTGTAGGTCTTCAAGCTCACTTCTCACTCAAGATCTCACATTGCAAAGAGTTGATCATGGATTCCTATAGAGAATCATGGAGAAATCTAGGTTGAGGAGGTGCAACTAAACACCAAATCACACCTAAAGACTTGTTTTCAAAGTGACCCCATCTTCCATTTTCTCTCTATCTTCAGATTTAAGGTTTGCATCCCATTTGCATTCCATTTTACATTCATTTGTAATATTGTAGGGTTTCTTAGATTGAAGTCTTGCATCATTCAGATCTCTTGCATGCATCTTGTTCTAGCACAATAGAATAGGGTTTTGTCTTTTTTAGGTCTTCCTAGTTCTAGACACACTTAGGGCTAGGGTTTATGTAGATTTATTGTCTCTTTCAATGTTTAAATACAAACTAGGGGTTTGACCAAGGAAAACCCCACATTAGAAACCAAAATATACTCTGTTTTGTAGGTGATTTTGTGGATCTGAGTCTCAATTTTAGTGAAGAAGCAGAGTGCAAACCTTAGACCTTCGTATCCACTTTCACTTTTCCCAAAAAGCTAAAAGGGACTAGGTCGCCAGTAGTGGTGATCTAGTCCCACTGGAGGTTTCTGTCAAATTTTTTGGTGGATTTGAGCACCTAGTTGGATGGAACGGAGCCCAGAATAGTTTACTAGAAAAGGGACTAGGTCGCCCAACTTGGCATAAGTGTCCCAGTGGGCATAAAAGTTAGATTTTTCAGATTTCGAGAGGATTCTACAACTTCCACTTCGGTCTTTAGCAGTTTCTAGGTGCACTTTTATGATTTATTAGGTTATCTTTCTTTGTTTCATTACATCATGTGTTTTCAAACAAGATAGATGCTCTTAGTTTATGTTCAATAGTTAGATTTACCTATCATATTTCAAAATTGTGAAACCCTAAACCTGCAAATGCACAAAGAAGACAAATATTGTTAGTGTTAGATCAAAATGCATGCAAAGAGTGAGGGATTCCCCATAAAATCCTCCTATTTAAACTAGTATTAGGAAATGAAGAACAAAACTTAGACAATATCAAGATAAATCATAATCTAGCCAATAGAATGATGATCTTATGGGGGAATTGGTGCCAATCATGTGTTGCAATTGGCCCTTTCCCAATTCCTAAGTAGCAATGATATGTGAATTTTGAAATGGTCAAATCTCCAAAGAGATTTGAGCATAACCTTGGTGCGAATGTGAAAATATGAGGAATGTATGGATGAAATGAGCAAAATTAGTTCTCAATTGTAGAGAGTAACTTTGCATAGGAATTGTGGATGAAGATTGAGGAGACGAGTCTCCAATTTATAGATTCAAATCTTGGAAGAGATAGTGGAAATAAGAAATGTGGGATAAAAGATAATCCAATGGCATTGTTCCACTTGTCCACATGTGATTGGAGGAGGAATGAGCACATTTTGGCCAAAGTGCCAATAAATGCAATTAGGTGGCATTTCAAATTTGAGAAATGACATGTTGAAGAGGGAAAGGGAATGAAGTTAATGTCACTTGGCTCAAGGTCAAGGACATGTAAGAGGCATTGAATGCCTTGTTGGAAGGACCAAGTCCACTTGGCCTTTTTGAATTCAAATGAGGGAATATTCCCTTTTGATGCTTTGTGAGGGAAAATAGAAGAATTAATAAATCAAAGTATTTGATTTATTATGCAACTTGCATTCTCTAGAGAAATTTAATGAAATGGATTAAGTTAATCATGGTTTTGATTAATTTAATGAAGAATTAGATGATTTGACAATTTAGACTTAGATTTATGAATTGATTTAGATCAAATTGAGAGGAAATGACTTGTTAAATAAATGATTTAATTTATTTAATCAAGAAGGAATATGTTAGATTAAATCAAATAAGGTTTTAATTTATTTAATTTAATAGGAGGACTTTATAGATTTTAATTAAATAAAATGATTTATTTAATTAAATAGAAATGCCATGGTTTATTAAATTAATTGATTAATTTAATCGCTGAAAGGGGAAGACTTAATCCAATAAATACTGATTTATTAAATTAAGGGATAGAAAGTGATGAAATGTTGAGAATGTGATTTAAGAGGAAACACTGTTAGTAATTGGGATCAGGTGTGCCAAAATGAACTTGTACATTTTCCATGTCTACAAGAATATCAACCCTATTCAATTCCTAGTATTGAATGAATCACAAGATTTATGTTCCCGCAAAGGAAAATCCCATTCCTTCTAGGTAAAAACCCTAGAAAGCTTTGGGAGACCCATTGCTCTACCAAAAATAAAATATAAATTTTGTGGTTCAGTGGTGAACCCCTTTTAATCTCACCTAAGGAAACCATCATATATACACCCTTCCCTCAATTGAGTCTCTTAGTTGAGAGATCTTAGTTTCCTTTAATGAACTAGAGTGAAATAGGTCCCCTAATTCCATAAATTTTGCGGTTGATTTTAGTGAATCTGTATTTAGATACATTTTACTTTGAATTTAGTCTAAATTTGCATCCTTGGAACCTCTTCTCTTAGGCTTGCATTGTATGTTTCATTGTATAAAATGGCATCCTAGGGTTAAATACTTTATCTTAGTGAAAAAGACTCATTTTTGCATTTATTTCCTTGCATAATAGAGAAATTTTTTATATACCATATAGCTTTGCACATTATAGTCTAGAATAAAAAAAATTTTATTAGAAAAACCAGAAAAAACTAAAAAATATCCATACTGAGACTAAGTCACCACCTTGGGCGACCTAGTCCCAATGCACATTTTTCATCAATAATTTCTGAATTTACTTGCCATTTTGTTACAGTTCATGCTCTGTTTACATTCAATATTTTTCTATTATATGGTTATCATTAGCTTAAACATATTCTACTTTTATGGCATTTATGAATAGCATTAAATCATTACAAGTTTCACTTTTAGCATTAGTTCCTATTTATTTTAAAGATAATTCATTGGAACATGAGAAAAAAACCAGAGAAACATCACATGAAACAATGTACACTTCTTCACTTTAGGAAAACTATATCATCTAAAACTTTTAGTAGTGATGAATTGGCTAAGTTAGATGAAGCTCTACAAGGCTTCCTCTCACTAAGTTCATCCACTAAGGTTTGTGCTGACACCCCCAAATCCACCCTCGATGACCTATCTCCCAAACCTTTTAGTTGTGATGATATGGGTATGTTAGATGAAGTCTTTCAGGATTTCATCTCACCTAACTCATCCACTAGGGTTTGTGATGAGAAACCACACACCAAAGATGTCAATTTCATCCAACCTCAACTCGTCCTATACCAACCTTGCCATAAAACTTCAACCCCATCTCAACCTGAATTTACCCTTTAACCTCCCAAGTACGATATTGTTGCTCATACTCATTATACCTATAACAACCCACATCCCCAACAAGCCACCTCAACACCCTTACCATTGACCAACCCCATCTTACCTACGACACCTTGTTTAAAATCACAACTTAGGGAGTATGATTTGGTTGAACAACTTAAGAATACTCCTGCCAAGATATCCCTTTGGGATCTTCTTTAAAACTCCCCTAACTATCATTCTATGCTTCAAACAAAATTGCAACATATAGTGGTCCCTCCTGGTATGAATGTTAATGATGTGGCAGCTCTCCTCCAAGAAATGAATATGGCCAATGTAGACATTACCTTCTATCAATATGAGCTCTCTCCATTAGAATTATAAAATCAAAATGAAGCCTTTATGATAATATCCCAATATGATCGAATAGGAATCAAATGAAGCTTTTGCTCTAAATGTGTGCAATGTGAAGCTTCTTGATAGGTTATGTGTGGATAGATCAGAAATCAAATTTGATTCCTTATCCATTAGAGGATTTGACAATGTTACAAATCAACCCCTTGGTGTCATCACTTTACCTGTTACTGTCAGAATGGTTATGAGCTGAAAACTCTTATTCATTTCATGCCCTATGACCTTTCTTATAATCTCCTCTTGGGAAGACCATGGATACATGAGATTCATGTGGTGCCTTTGAGCCATTTTTTTTATGAAATATTTCTATAATAATTTTTTTATCAAATTGACATAGACCCCAAGCCTGAGAATTGCCTACAACTTGAAAAGGGAACATGATGTCCTCTCAACACGTTAATTCCTACCTCCAACATCACCCCTTCTGAGAAGAATCAACTAGAAGATAAATCCAAGCTCAACTTACTTGGTGATGATTGGGGATCATTAGAATTCACACCTTCATTTATGCGTGAGTTTATTGTTACAAAAAAAGAGGATGGAAAACAAGAACAACAAACAGTCCTTTCTACCAAAAATTAAGAACACCCTTCCCACACATCTACCTCATCTCCTTTGGAAGAAAATGCAACATATATAATTTTTTTTGATGAGATAGATTATCAGCAACCCCCTAAGCTAGAGGAAATGGAAAGACTTTATGGACGCAGTTATGATCTTGTAAACCAATTAGGATACAATGGTAAAGGATTTGGAAAACATGAACAAGGCATTCGTGTTCCCATTGAACTTAATACGCAAGGAACAAATACTGGTCTAGGGATTTCCTTTTCTAAAGCTATAAAATCCAATCAACGACCTTCACTCAACATCAACACTATCACATACACACCTAGAACCAATCTCATGCTCAAACATCCTGAATTCCTTGATATGGATTCCCCACCATTCACCTATGTTCATGACGATGAAGATTTCAAGCACTTGTTAGGTGCTTTGGATAGGAATTCTCACTCCAAGAGAAATGCCTCTTGTACTGTGATAATTTTTGATCTCACCATTAGTGACATTAATGAAACTCCCCCAAGCATGGAACCATATGATCCAAAAATTCCTAAGTCAAATGCACTCCCTTTAGGGGATACCCTTGATATACCAATGGACATAGATGATAAAGGCAAAGTCATTAAAATTGGGAAGTGCCTTGATGACGAAGAACAAGATGATCTTGCAACCTTGCTTCAAGATTTTCTTGAACTATTTGCTTGTAAATATTTTGATATGCCCAAAATAGAACTGAAGATAGTTACTCATAACATTGTTCTTGCTGAAAATGCTAAGCCTGTTCGCCAAAAGAACAAAAGATGAACCCTAAGATAGCCTTGCATGTTAAAGGAGAACTTAAAAAACTCCTTGGTGCAAGTTTCATTCGACCTATCAATTATTCTCCTTGGATATTGAACATTGTCATAGTTGCTAAACCTGATAATCATGTTAGGATATGTATGGATTTTCAAGACTTGAAAAAATCCTCTTTAAAAGATGACTTTCCTCTTCCTAACATTGACATGATTATGGATTCAACTACTGGACATTCTCTTTTATCCTTTATGGATGGATTTTCTAGATATAATCAAATATTCATAAACCCACAAGATCAATACAAAACATCCTTTACATCCACTTGGGAAACATTTTGTTGGGTTATGATTCCTTTTGGCTTAAAGAAAGCTGGCACTACTTATCAATGACCAATGACCTTAATATTTCATGATTGCATACATAAGATCTTAGAAGATTATGTTGACGATATTCTAGCTAAATATTTAACCTGACAGGATAATGTGAATGCCCTTCGATGACTCTTTGAGCACATGCATAAGTATAACATGCGCTTAAATCCAAAAAAGTGTGTCTTTGGAGTAGATAGCTGTAAAATTTTAGGGTTTATCATATCTCACAGAGGCATCGAGGTGGATACGAAAAAAAATGATGCTATAATTAACATGCCACCTCCTCGTAACATCTCCCAATTGCATACATTACAAGGAAGGATTGAAGCCATCCGTCACTTTGTCGCATCCTTAGCCGATCGTAAGTTTTCTTTTACACACCTTCTCAAAATGGATGTAACTTTTGATTGGAATGACGATTGTAAACAAGCCTTTAAGAGTTTGAAAGAGTATCTTTCAACTCCACCTGTTTTACAACCAACCATCCCAAACAAACCCTTCATGCTTTATATCGCTACTTCTACCCATGCTCTTGTTGCATTGTTGGCTCAACAAGATGACAATAGAAAATAGTATCCTATTTATTACATCAGTAGAACTCTCATCGATTATGAGACATGTTACACAAAAATAGAAAAATAATGTTTTCCTCTTATATTCACTACTAGTAAGTTGCAACATTACTTACTAAATGCAAAAAATACAAGTGATGACAAATTTTGATCCTCTCAGATATCTTTTCAATAAAATAGACCTTTCAAGATGTCTTGCTCAATGGGTAATGTTGTTAATTGAGTTTGACCTTACTTTTATTTCCCAAAAGAAATCAAATTCCAAGCCTTAATTGACCATTTAGCTAATTCTCCTTCTTTAGCATTACCTACCAATGATTCCTTTCCTAATGATAGTGTATTTACCATAGAACTTCATACATGGGAATTGTACTTTGATGGATCCAATTGTCGAACAGGCTCTGGTGCTAGAGTTATCATTATTCCACCCATAGGTAATCCTATTCCCTTGTCGTATCACCTCAATTTCCTATCTAAAAATAATACAACCGAGTATGAAGCATTAATTGCTAGATTGCATGTTGCTTTAGTCATGGGAATTAAAGACATAAAGATCTATAGCGATTCACAATTGGTGATTAAACAAATCAATGGTCTTTATCAAACTAAACATGATAAACTATCATAATATAAGGATCTCGTCTTGACTTTGTTAGAGCAGTTTGACTCATTCACCATTGATAACATCCCTCGAAAAGATAATTGACATGTAGATAATTTGATAGTCATGTTTACCATCCATCCCATCATGAAACCTTCCATCAACAATAAACCTGATGATGTCCTCCCAACATTCTTGGATAATTCATGTGAATGGTATGATGCCATATATAACTAATTAAAAGATGGCACTATTCTCGAGCCTATGACCAAAAAAACCCACATTCATTTAAAAATGTTAGCCACTAAGAACATAATCCTTGCTGATACATTGTATAGATGATCCTTTGATGGAATCCTTTTGTGATGTCTCAAGGATTATGAAACTCATATTGCCCTCGAACAAGCCCATTTTGATACTTGTGGAGGAAAAACCTTAGTGGAAAAGCTCCTTCACATGGGTTATTACTTGAAAAACATGGAAAAAATATTGTTATGCATATGTTATGTCATGTCGTCAATGCCAAGAACATAAAAATTTGATTCATGCCCCTGATTTTGAGCTCTGTGCCCAAATCCTTATTTGGTCATTATCTTTTTGGGGATTGGATCTAATTGGAAAAATCTCCCCACCTTCTTCCACTAGACATACTTTTATCATTACTGCTATTGACTATTTCACCAAATGGGTAGAAGCTATTCCTCTCTAGTCTACAAATGCTGATGTGATATGCCATTTCCTATTGGAACACATCATCGCTCACTTTGGGATTCAGGTATGTGCAGGATCTTGATGGGCCAAAAAGTGGCGATATGTAAGCCATATGATGGCCCATGTGGCTGGCAACTTTTCTTTTACCTAAAATTGATGAAACGAAAAGGGTTTTTAGAGGAGATTCTCAGCTTTCCACTAATATAAATTATGCTTTACTTTGAATTTAATAAATAATTACTATTCATTTTCTATTAGAATTACGAATAAAGTCCTAATTGATAGGCTGATTGAAAAACATCTATAACTTTCAAATGGTATCACTTTTTTTGAATCCGAAACATGCGTCACATTATTTGCTTTGCATACAATAAGATTAAAAAAATAAAATTGAATTTCATGAATTTTTCACCAAGTTAAGGTGGTTAGATAGACTAGCTTTTATATTTTTTAAAAGTTGTAATAAAAAATTCATAATTAATTATTTACTTGGAAAAAAATTATAAAAAAATATGCATCACATTGGGACATGATTCCTCTACTTATATCTAAAATATTATAAAAAAGTATTATCATTTTATTGTGGTTAGGGTGGTCAGACAGACACCTACTTCTTATTTTTACCCTGAAATTTAAATACTACTGCATTTAAATTTCAAATTTTCACCAAATAGATTTTTATTTTTTTAAATAAAGGTCTAGTAGTTTAGAAACTACATTCAATTTGCTACAGATTCTATTTTTACATTTTTTTGAAATAATATAGATAACTTATTCAAATTTTTATGTCAAATTGTCTAACTCTGATTTTCTATCTTTTTATTGCCACTTAAGGGCCTATTTTTTCCATGATGATCCTACACCTACCCATTCCTTTTGCATTAGTTTCAGACAATGACACACGTTTTAAAAATAATTATGTGAAGAAGTTCCTGGAAACCTTTCATATTCAACAGATCACTTTTCAGCACCTTATTACCCACAATCTAATGGCCAAGCCAAAAAACCCAATAAAATCCTTGAACAAATCCTTAAGAAAAATATTAATCTAAACAAAAAATATTGGCATACATAATTGCAATATGCGTTTTGGGCCTATAGCACAAGTGTTCGCTCTTCTACGTGAAATACACCTTTTAACCTTGTCTGTGGTATTGAGGCTATCATACCTTTAGAGTTAGAAATCCCCACCTTGCGGATCACTCTCCAAGGTCTTATTGATAATGAATCCTATATGCAACAATGATTACACCAACTTGAAATACTTGATGAACAACACATTAACACTCTTGAGCATCTTCAGGCTTATGCTAAATAGTTACAATGCAAACATGATATTGGTGTCATTCCTCAGACATTTAATAAAGGTTACTTGGTTTTATATGAAAATCAGCATAACAATATTTTTGACTACGCTAACAAAGGAAAGTTCAATCCTAATTGGTTAGGCCCCTATGTGGTCAATACGAATTATGGATCGGGTGCTTACACCTTAACCGAGCATGATGTCACTCCTCTTAAAGACCCCATTAATGTCCTACATCTACGTCGGTATTATGTCTAATCCCCTTTTTGGATGTTATGAATTATAAAGCACTGTTATTAGAGATATTGGATTCTATCCTATATTCTTTCTCATTGCTTCATTTTTGACAAATCATTATGCATATTTCCTGAAAACTAAAGCACTTGATTATTTAACTTATTTTTATAATTGCTCTAGATTTCATACTATTCAAAAACTTGCCTCTTGTGTGTTATGTTGATTTATGATCATAGGTGCATAACATACTTAATCTTTAAGTAGTAGATCTAAGAGAAGCTTTAATATGTTTTAATTAGATCACATAAATTTTGTTAAATCATGTGGACATTAATTAAATAAACTTCTTTAATTAATCATATTGCCATTTAACATTCACACATTAAATCAACAACTATAACATCAAAATTCATATATATACATATATCAATTTATTTTTGTACATGTCATCATAATATACAATGTCATTGAGGACTATGATTACTAGATCCCTCAAGATTTTGTGCACGCACTGCATCAGTAGCTAGATGTTGGAAGACATTTGTGCATGATTGTGATCACGATCTGTTGAATCTGATCATGAAATTCATTCCCTCCATCCATGTAAGTGTCACCCACTTCTCTCCTACTATCTAATCCATCTCTACATATAGTCGTGTCACCTCTCTCTCTAGTCTCTCCACCTCTGTCGAAGTTTGTGATGACTGTGCCTGTGGTGCAGCCTTGGCTTGGTAGATATCTCTCCTCAAACCCTCATATTCTTCCTGTAGTCTCGTGAAGGGTCTCAACGTCTTTGGATCTTGCTCCATAATAGGTGGGGCCACATAATTTGACTCCATATCCTCATCATCAAAAGACATGGGCACTATCTCTACAGTTGCCTGACAATATAGATCTCACCAATCTTCTGTGGGCTAGGCTATACGATAAAAACAAAATGTAAGCAATACACATCATGATATATATATATATATGCATCAAATAATACTTCAAACTATAAAATACATGTAGCATTGAAATTAAACATCATCACCTATATCTCTAGTGGGATGAGCAATATCAACCTCATCTCGTGCAGGGGGCATGGATGATGTGCTAGTCTCTCCTCGACTATGAGTACTGGTGTCTGTTGTTGCTATTGTCCGGGATCTAGTCATATGGATGGGTGAGGCCTCTCCCCACTCATATTAGTCCTCAGATATGGCCTCATCACTCTCACTCAAAGGTGGCTCCTCATCCTCATCCTTCTCCTGATCCTGACCCTCCTCCTCTCCCTCCTATCCATCATAATTTGGGTCTACATCCTCATCATACTCCTCATCAATAATGTCAGTAAAAATATCTACAACCCTATAGAATGTATCCTCAGTTCTATCCTATCTCTCATCTCCCTCATCTACTACTGGTCCTATGTCCCCTACTGGCTCATCACTCAAAAACACCAGATCTATTTATGATGATATCCACCACTTCACATGATCCCAAGTGGCACTAATGTTGTCTACATCAAAGATCGGCAATTGATCATGATCAAAATAGTCGGAGTCACTCTAGTCAACATCATCTTGTGTGAACCGTGTTGTGTCACCAGGTCTTTGGGCACTCTAAACTAACCTCCTAAAAGATGATTGTTCCTGAGGTGGTCTTTAAAACTGTCCAAACTATCTCATCACTCAATCATAGTAGAAGGGATGCACTATATGATCATGTCAACCAACCACAAATCTATCCAAATGGAGTCTCCTCATCTTTCTAGTATGATCTGGCCACTATAGTACAAGATGATAAGGTCTCCACAAAATATCATCCTCCTCCAGTCAATCAAACCTCACCTGCCAAAAGTGTAAGTCTCCATATTTTCATAACCGTCAGAGAGGATAACCAAAGGGCTGAGGATACCCTACTAATATCAGACATGGGAAGCTATTAGGCCTGGTACATGTGATATGCTCAAATTCCCACACTTGCAAAAGTGTACAATGTACCATGTTATCTAGCTCTCGGAAGACAAATCACCCAAGATCATATTATAAATGTGCCAAGATGCACCATCCCCTAGCATACATTGTCTTGTGCTCTGCCATCTCACATATTGGGTGTACTATCCCGCCCTCCAAGTGTGATTCTCCTCCATATGGGAGGAGCACCAATGTGATGGTGTGCATCATAATCCATCTCAACACTGTCACTCATGAATATAGTAGCAGTGCCAAATCAATCCATCTCACAACTATATCATCATGAACTAGTCTGTCGAGGCAATACTACATGTTCACCCACTACTCATGGAAGGATTAACCCCTCTGAAGGCATACTCACTTCCCCTGAATAGGAACTCAGAGTATCCGGTGTATGTCCTCTAATGTGATGGTCATCTCTTCCGCGGGAAGGTGAAAAGTGCATGTATCTGCATTCCAATGTTCACACATTGCCATCAACATAGCATCATGGTACCTCAAGGGGGGCATGAGGTACACCCAATAAATACCTACCTCCTATAGGTGCTTTGTATCTTCCACTGATAAAGTCGGGGCTAGGTCTCTTAGAAAACTTAGTTGTCTCACACTGAGATGTTGAAGAGATCATGTGGGTACCTATCAAAATCATCAAAATATGCTCTCTAAATCATCCAATATCTTCAATTTCACTCTAATTAATCATGCAAGTGTACTAATGTTGTTCTAGTGTGCTTTCTCTAAGGCCCTAGACACTTTAGAACCCTTTTGGGACACTTCATGAAGAAACATAAGACTTTTTCAAAAAGTGGGACACTTTGTGAACAAAAGGGACACTTTGTGAAAAAGGGACACTTTACGAAATTTTTCTCCAGCATCCTAAATTAACCTAAATATTGATATATATCATCCTATAATTGAAAAAAATCACAAAGGAAAGGTACCAGAATCGACTCACCTCTTAGTGTTGCTCACCACTGGTCACCTAGTCTCGTAGTGCATCCAATCTTGTAGGTGTGAATCCATGTGTGCTCAACATCTTTCGCTATCTCCTAGTTACTCTTAGACTATAAAAGGTAAATTAACAAGTAAGTGACAAGTTACACGATTTTCATTCCTTTTACTCTATCTCACTTTTTCATATAAGCACATTTGTACTTCTACCATGTTTGACCTTTTAGTGTGCTTTTCATTCAAATCAACATATCAAGTGCTAGTGAACTCTATTTTTGATACCGTCTATTGCATCAAAATAATGTTTCCATTCCCTACATCATCACTCACCTATCGTTATGTGGCATGGTACTTGAGATTGACCTTCGATATGCATGTCCTCATTTGATGTGGCTAGATTTCTACCTTGATTCCACTTCTGTAAAGCAAGTGGAATCAATGGGGGGCATACATCTACCCTTGAATTTTATTTTTAGGAATTAGATAAGAGGATTTTTGGACTTCTAATGAATTTTTGTTGTAGGATGTGGTTCATAACATTGTGGTTTTGCAGATAACTACACTGGGGACTTAATTCTCCCACCTTTTAATGAGTATCCTTTTATTAAAACAAAGTGCATTGTTTAGAGTCCTTTAGCTTACATATACACATAGTAACATGGGTGCTAAAGTGGGGGCTAAATGTGTCACCAAAAATTGTATGCCTTTGAAGAAAAGGATAATTTTGTGCCTATTTTGGTCCTACTTTAGGTACCCTTTCATTAATAACCATTCTAAAACAACATTTATAGGCCCCTACAACTCGTTTTTTTTTACTTTGAGGCCTATTTTACCTAAGGAATTATACAAGCCTTGACAAACAACATCAAAATTATTCAAATATCACCAATCCCACCTCAAAAACCCTTGGTGGGACTAGGTCGCCCAAGTTGGTGACCTAGTCCTTTTTAGGGATTTTTGCATTTTTGAGTAGGAAAATGTCTATAGTGATAAAAATTCTCGATGGGTGTCAGCCTCTTAGGTCAAAATAACTGACAATTAGGTATTTTTCCTTATAAATACATATTTTTAGGTCATTTTTCACTCTCTCTTGGTCATTTTTCACAAGCAACTTCAAGAATCAAATGCAAAAAATATTCCTCAAGAAGATTCATCGCTCTTCTATAGAAAATCTGAAGCTTAAGATAACAAACTAGGGCTTTTTGCATGTCTTCAACCTCACTTCTCACATTGCAAAGAGTTGATCATGGATGCCTATGGAGAATCATGGAGAAATCTAGGTTGAGGAGGTGCAACTAGCCACCAAATCACACCTAAAGACTTGATTTCTCATGCAGGGGCACCATCACCTTGGAATGTAAGTGAGAGAGTCCTTGAAAGTTAATTGAGTGAGTTTGAGGATTGTTAAACTATATGCAACAAGGCAGTTGCAAAATATGTTGAAATAAGGTGCAATGTCATGAGTTGTCCATGTATGTCAATGTTGACATTGGGTTCTAGGTAGATAGTGGGTGGCTTTAAGTCACGTCTCTTAAGTAAATATGGTCTCATTAGACCATTTTTTAATAGGTTGGGTGAGTATGGGGTCAAAAAGAGAAAACATTGCAAAACATTTATTGATGTTGATTAATCAATTGTGTAAAGGGTGTAATTTTGGCCTCCAATGGTCATTAGTAGTTTAAATTTCAGTTGTAGGGAAGTTGGTTGGTTCTAGGGGGTAGTCTGATGTTGGAAATATTATAAAATCATGTAATCTCTCAAGCAGATGGTTGGTTGTTCAATCTTGAAGAGGAAAATAACAATTTGCAATGCTAATCACTGTATTTTTCATTGTTTTTCTGAAATTTTCCTTCTTGGCACAAGACCATACAAGGTTAATATGTCTTGAGGCTGTGAGAACTTATTTGTATATGTATTTACTATCTTTTTTTTTTTTTAGGCTTATTATCACTGTTGGTGTGTGAGGGATCAACAAAACCAATAGTTGCTCTATTTTCTGTGTTGAGGGTTTAAGGGTAACATCATGACAAACTAGCCAATCCACCTACTGTACTGAACCTGTTGTTTGGTGGATTGGCCTATACCATGATTATTTAGATGATTATATGCCTTGGATACTAAGGGAATGAAGAAACTCAACATGTTGTGAAGCTCTAAGGTTGAGTAGGGGTGTTTCTTTAAGAAAAATGAGGAACCTAGGTGGTAATACTGAAAACTAATGAATGAAATGGCTAAGTGAGAGTATTTTGAGTTTGAGAAAACTATATATAGCATGTTTGAGGTATTTAGAGGTTTGTAGGAGTGTGGGATCCATTAGAATCAATAAACCCTACTCTTTATGCTTGTGGAATGAGGGTTTTGTGGAGTATCAGATAAATGAAGGGATATGCTTTTGAAAGTTAATGAAATAGGAAATTGGATACCTATCATTGAGGTCTAACTATTCATATTTTTTTGGTTGTAAGATTGAGGGGTACTTACTTTGAGAAAGTGACCTATTTAGGCCTAATGGGACATCGGTGGATGTATTGGATTAGGTATTTCTTCCAAAGAAGTCTAGGTTGGTTTTTGGGTATGTTAGAGAACTTGCAGAAGGGTACATAGAATATTGATCTATTTGGGAAGTGCTTTGGAAGGTTTTGGTGTAAGGTCCTTTAAACCGATTTTGGAGGCTACTAGGTTAGTCCTAGTTAAGAGTGGGTTTTTGAAGAGATCTTTGGATTTCACTTTGGAAAATGTTTGAAACACACTTGATTGTATTTGTGAAAGGTTTTAAAATCCCACCTCTACATCATATTGTTATCAGATCAAGGGAGTAGGTCTTTTGTGAGATCAAGGTTGAATTTTGTGTGTTGGAATAAGAAGGAAATTGGAGGAATCAAAATGCCTCCTAAAGGTAATTTTGTTGCAAGGAAACTTGACAATCATGACAAGGATATAGAGACATTGAAGTAGCAGATGGCTGCAATAAAAGCTAAGGGTAGGACCCTTTTGGATGAAAGTGAGTATGAAGAGGAAGAGACCTCTAGTGAAGAAGAGCATATGGATCCAGATGATGTGAGAACAATGAATCTTTTGAAAGATGTGAAGAAGGATGGACATGGAAAAATGGATGTGCCTATGTATGGAGGAAAAATTGATAGTGAAGAGCTCTTGGATTGGATAGGGGCTTTGGAGAACTACTTTGATAGTGAAGATGTTGATGAAGGACATAAGGAAAAGAGAGCAAAAACAAAATTGAAAGGACACGCTTTGGTGTGGTGGAATTTTGTGCAAGAGGATAGGGAGAGAAGAGGAAAGAGCAAGATCATTTATTGGGAGAAGATGAAGACAAAGATCAAAGGTAAATTTCTTCGTTTTGATTAAAATATTCAATTGCTTAATAAATTGCAAAACCTTAGACAAAAAGAGGTAGATGTACAAGCATATACTAAAGAGTTTTATAGGCTAAGTATAAGGGCTAAACATGAGGAAGATGAGGAAGAAATGAATGATAGGTACTTGAATGGTCTAAGATTCAAAATTCATAATGAAATTAGCTTGATGGCACCAAAATGAGTGGAACAATGCCTTCAAATGGAAATGAGAGCATAAGAAAAGATAAAGAGGAGACAAGAGAAGGCAGCAAGAGGAAGAGGTATCACTTCTAGAGGAAGAGGATTCAATCCCAATTCAAAGCAAAATAATGAGAGTCAAGGAGATGACAAGAAGGACCAAGAGAAATCTGATTTCATAGGTGGATGGAGAGGTTCAAGAGGTAGATTTAGTGGAGGAAGAGGCTCCTATCAGTTCTCAGGGAGATGCTACACTTGTAACCAGCCTAGACATCCAACCTTTAAATTCCCTAAAAGCAAGGCTCAATCTCTTATGGTGGAGAGAGGAGGAATCAACTAGTGCATGAGGATGAAGAGAGTGTGACTTCACCTATAGTGAACCTCGCATCTGAAGAAGGAGAGGCACTCATGATAAGAATAACTATGCTACAAGCATCCAAGGAGGAAGATTTGAGTCAAAGAAGGAGCCTGTTCAAAACTACATGCAAATGCGAAGGTAAAGTGTGCCAAGTTGTCATTGATTTTGGTTCTCAAGATAATCTAGTGTCTAGGGAGATGTTCGATGAGTTGAGTTTCAAAAAATTACCTCATGTAGCACCTTATAGATTTTCTTGGGTGAATGCTAGTCAAACTTTGGTGGTGAATGAGCAAGCATATGTTTATTTTCATATTGGAGAGTATAAGGATAGGGTCCTATGTGATATTTTTCCAATGGATTGTTGTCATGTGCTCTTGGGGAGGCCTCGAAAATTTGATAGGAGGTCTATATATGATGGCTGGGAGAACAAATATACCATCTATAAACCCCAATTTGATACTTGCACAAACAAAGCAAACAAACACCATATTAGATCCTATGCAAGCAAGAAACAAGGATTCCCCATGAAATCCATTTACAAAACTCAAAATAGGAAAATGAACAAAAGATGAACAAGGAAAGAAATTAAATCCTAATTAAGCATGCAAACTCATGATCCCATGGGGGAGCTGGTGCCAGTTGATGTGTTGAAATCAGCCCTTTCCCAACTCCTTTGTAAGCTTTCTGATTTGATCCACTTTGTTGGTTGAATTCCTGCATAACCTAGCTAAGAACTTGATAAAAACTAGATGAAATGGCTATGCTTGAAAATGGATTTGAGTATAGTAAGTTTACTCAAATCGTGAATGATAGAATGAGAGGAAGAGTCTCTCATTTATAGATTTCCAAAATGGAAGAGAGAGTGAAAATAGGAAATGTGAGATCATTCAACATCCAATGGCCAAGTGCCACTTGTCAAGATGTGAATGGTTGAGGAATGAGAACATTTTGGTCAATGCGCATGATAAATGCCATTAGATTCAAATTTGAATTTTGAATGTGACATGTTGAGGGGAGAGAAGAATGGAGTTAATGTCACTTGGCTCAATGCACAAGGACATGTAAGAGGCATTGAATGCCTTGTTGGAAGGACCAAGTCCATTTGAATTTTGAATTCAAATTGAGGGAATATTCCCTTTTGATGCCATGTTGAGAGAAAATAGGCAATTAAATAAATCAAAGTAATTGATTTATTGTGCAAGTTGCATTCTCTAGAGGATTTTAGTGATAGGGATTAACTTAATCAAAGATTTGATTAATTTAATGAGGAATTAGGAGATGTGACAATTTAGACTTAAATTTATGAAGTGATTTAAATCAAATTGAGAGGAAATGATTAATTAAATAAATGATTTTGATTTATTTAACTAAGGAGGAATATATTAAATTGAATCAAATAAGGTTTAATTTATTTAATTTAATAAGAGGACTTTAGATATTTTAATCAAATAAAATGATTTATTTGATTAAATAAAAACGTAAAGTTAATTAGATTAAATTGATTAATTTAATCACAGGAGGAGGAAGACTTAATTAAATGACTAATGATTCATTAGATTAAGAGATAGGATTATGATGAAATGCTGAGAGTATAATTTTGGAAGAAATGTTGTTAGTAAATGGGATCAAGTGTGCCAAAATGACATTTGTACATTTTCCATGTCTACACCATCAAGAAGGATGACAAAAGTTTTAATTTGATTCCCTTGAAAATAAGTGGAAGGCATAAGGGTAAGTCTAAGGTGGTGATGTTTGGTAAAAAATAACCTTTAGGCCTTGAGGAGAAAAAGACCAATTTGTTTGCAGGTCTAGAGTATGCTCATGATGATGAAACAACAGGTGCAGAGCAATCGAGTAATGCTCAGACAGTGGGTAAGAAGGAAATGTGTGGTTTGCATGAGGATGGGGTGAAGCATGCCTTTGTATGGCATAAGGAGTTGACTAGCAAGGTGGTTCAAACTAGTAAAGGGTAGAGTGAGGGGAAAGAGTCTTTGGAAAGGCAAGATGAGGCTGCTAAGGTGTTAGTAGGGACAATTATATGCCCTATGGTGTTGCAACAAGTCAAGGGACAGTCAGTAGGTGTTCATACAAAGTTTGGTGAAGTGGCAAGCAAGAGGATAGTGATTCATGAGATAAGAAGGACAAAGCGCCTAGAACATGAAGATCTAATCACTATGAGGATAGGATAGTCTGAATCAAGGTGCAAAGGTCCGATGACAATGAAGAGAGGGCAGAGTATGCAAACATAGATGGATTGGTGCAAGTGTGGAGATGGAGCACAGGGGAAGGTAGAATAGTATGTTGCTAACTCTTGTTTATTTTCAGGTATAAGGACTAGAGAAATATTACATTTTGATCTAGGGATCAGGAGGAACCTCACATCAGATTTGGACAAGTATGGAGCAACAAAGTGGGGCCATGGAGTAGGCTTTTACTCTTGGGACAAGAGTTTTTATATTGGGGGATGTATGGTGTAGGGGAACCATCTCATTGGAATGTAAGGGAGAGAGCCCTTGAAAGTTCATTGAGTGAATTTGAAGATTTTTTAACTATATGCAATGAGGAAGATGCAAAATATGTTGAAATAATGTGCAATGTCATGGGTTGTCCATGTATGTCAATGTTGACAATGGGTTCTAGGTAGATAGTGGGTGGATTTAATTCATGTCTCTTAAGTAAATAAGGGCACATTAGACCATTTTTTAATAGGTTGGGTGAGTATGGTGTCAAAAAGAGCAAGCACTGCAAAACATGTATTGATGTTGATTAATCAATTGTGTAAAGGGTGTAATTTTGGCCTCCAACGGTCATTAGTGGTTTAAATTTCAGTTGTAGGGAAGTTGGTCAGTTCTAGGAGGTAGTTTGATGTTGGAACTATTATAAAATCATGTAATCTCTTGAGGAGAAGGTTGGTTGTTCTGTCTTGAAGAGGAAAATAACAATTTGCAGTGTTGATAACTGTATTTTTCATTGTTTTTATCAACTTTTCCTTCTTGGCACAAGCCCATACAAGGTTGATATGTCTTGAGGTTGTGAGCACTTATTTTTATATGTTTTTACTGTCTTTTGAATTTGTTTTGGAGGCTTAGAATCACTGTGGGTGGGTGAGGGATCAACAAACTCAAAAGTTGCTCTATTTTCTATGTCAAGGGTTTGAGGGTAACATCATGACAAACTATCCAATCCACCTACTATTTTGAATTTGTGGCTTGGGGAATTGGCATGTACCATGATTATTTAGATGATTATATGTCTTGGAGACTGAGGGAATGAAGAAACTCAACATGTTGTGAAGTTCTAAGGCTGAACAATGGTGTTTCTTTAAGAAAAATGAGGAACCTAGGTGGTAATACTAAAAACTAATGAGTGAAATGGCTAAGTGAGAGTCTTTTGAGTTTGAGAAAACTATATATAGCATGTTTGAGGCATTTAGAGGGTTGTAGGAGTGTAGGATCCATTAGAATCAATAAACCCTACTCTTTATGCTCATGAAATGAAGGTTTTGTAAAGTAGCAAATAAATGAAGGGATATGCTTTTGAAAGTTGATGAAATAGGCCATTGGATACTTTTCATTGAGGTTTGAGAAGTCATAATTTTTTGGTTGTAATATTGCGGGGTACTTACTTTGAAAAAGTGACCTATTTAGGCCTAGTGGGACAATAGTGGATGTACTGGATCAGGTATTTCTTCCAAAGAAGTCTAGGTTGGTTTTTGGGTATGTTAGATAAGTTGCAAAAGGGTACTTAGAAAATTGATCTATTTGTGAATTTATTTGGAACGTTTGGGTGTAGGGTCCTTTAAACCGAGTTTGGAGGCTACTAGGTTAGTCCTAGTCAAGAGTGGGTTTTTGAAGAGATCTTTGCATTTCACTTTGGAAACTGTCTAAAATACACTTGATTGTATTTGTGAAAGGTTTTGATACTCTCACCTCTACATCATTTTCAAAGTGACTCCATCTTCCATTTTCTCTTTATCTTCAAATTTAAGGTTTGCATTCCATTTTACATTCATTTGTAATGTTGTAGGGTTTCTTGGATTGAAGTCTTGCATCATTTAGATCTCTTGCATGCATATTTTTCTAGCACAATAGAATAGGATTTTGTCTTATATCAGGTCTTCTTAGTTTTAGACACACTTAGGGCTAGGGTTTATGTAGATTTATTGTCTCTTTCAAAGTTTAAATAAAAACTAGGGGTTTGACAAAGGAAAACCCCACATTAGAAAGCAAAATATACTATGTTTTGTAGGCGATTTTGTGGATCTGAGTCCAGATTTTAGTGAAGAAGCAGAGTGTAGACCTTAGACTTCCGTATCCACTTTCAGTTTTCTTGAAAAATTGAAAGGGACTAGGTCACCAATAGTGGTGACCTAGTCCCACTGGAGGTTTTTTCCAAAGTTTTTGGTGGATTTAAGGACACAGTTGGTTGGAAGGGAGCTTAGAGTAGTTTACTAGAAAAGGGACTAGGTCGCCTAGCTTGGCATAAGTGTCCTAATAGGCATAAAAGTCATATTTTTAAGATTTCTAGATGCTTCTACAACTTCCACTTTGTTCTTCAGTAGTTTCCAAGTGCACTTGTCTGTTTTATTAGGCTATATTTCTTTGTATAGTCCTTACTTTATCTTTATTGCATTACATCATGTGTTTTCAAACAATATAGATGATCTTAGTTTATGTTCAATAGTTAGATTTACTTATAAGATTTCAGCATTTAGCATACTTCATATAAGCATTTCAACCCTATTCAATTCTTAATATTGAATGAATCACAAGATTTATTTTCCCACAAAGGAAAATCCCCTTTCTTGAAGGTGAAAACCCTAAAAAGCTTTAGGGGACCCATTCCTTTACCACAAATAAAACATAAATTTTGCAGTTCACTGGTGAACCCCTTTTAATCACACCTAAGGAAACCATCATATATACACCCTTCCATCAATTGAGTCTCTTAGTTGAGGGATCTCAGTTTCCTTTAATGAACTAGAGTGAAATAGGTCCCCTATTTCCATCTCCCAAAAGGTGGAGCACCCTATTCTATGTGTTCATACATATATATATATACATATATACACATATATACATATACATATATATACACACATATATACATATACATATATATACATATACATACATATATATATATATATACACATACATATATATACATACATACATATATACATATATATATATATGTATATATGTATATATATATACATATATGTATATATGTATATATATTATACATATATACATATACATATATATATATATACATATATATATATATATACATATACATATATATATATATATATATATTGTAGTTCCCTAAAGACACAATCAACGACATAATAGAAAACACCAAATTTCAACTATAACACTTGATTGTTGTCATAAAATTTCCCTTGTAAATCATGTACTTGTCAGAATTTTTAAAAATTGACCATCCAATCATAAAGCTCCTCATAAATATTTAGTTAAATAATATATTTGATATGATACATAATATTTGAGCTCCAATATAAGCATAAACCCAACACAAGAATTACATTTTCAAAATACCATAAATAAAATTCACCCACACTTGGTACAAGCCAATCACAATCATGAATCAAATGTTTCAAGACTATTATAATAAAGAGATTGATAATGAATCATTTTGAAACAAGATAAAGGAAACAACCTAGGGCCCAAACTTATAAGTTAGGGGCTCATCTAGGATGGGCTTTCCTATGTAATGAGGTCAAAGGATTCATAGTTCGATTAGAAAAACTTTCATATGATAAAAAAATCCTTAAAAACAACTCAATATTATTAGATATAAGAATAAAGTTGAAAAACCACATTTTTATCACTTTATCACTAGTCAATTTTTCATTTTATTGCTAAATTACAATGAAATAAGGAAGAATTAAAATAGTCATAACTTTTATGTACTTTATCAAAAATTTAAAATTCAATATGTTTTGGAAAGGTAATAGAATGAGAAAAAAACCTAAAAGTACTTTTCCAATAATCACAACCATTTGAGAGTAGTTTTATTTGGAACACAACTCACTAGATTCTACCACAACATCAATTTGATTAAAGGATAATCTTAAGAAATTTTCACATGAACATTTTCTAGTTGGAATAGTTCCTAGAGGGTCAGCTATTTGGGTATGCAACTATTATTCATTCATAAATTTTAAGGAACCAAAAGGATAAAATTGAATTAAAGAATCATCTATTGTTAAATCTAAAAAAAATCATCTTTAAGGGTCAATTATTGTAACCTGGCTTATAAATTTTCCCTAGGATGTAATAAGTGTACAGTGAGGGTAATAATTTTGTAAACTACAAAGGCAATATTGTTGATTTTATGAATTATAAGGGGGTTGTATGATTTGGTACATGTGGTGAAGAGAAAAGTATCAAGTTGTGAAGAAGAAAAATATAGAAGCATTACTTTATTTTCCACTATATTTTTTTTGAAACCCATCAAATTACTTCTAGTTATTGAGAAAATACTTTATTGGACCCTGTCACTAGCTTCCAAGATTATCTCTTAAAAATATGAAGGTAGCCTTAATATAGTGAAATTGTGTAATTGGAATACCTTACATATGTTGTTTCTTCATTATATTATTTCTTTAAAAACTATTATTTCATATTATTGACCTATTCTAATCATGTATTTGAGCATGCAATTAGTACAATGTTCCAAGTCATCACTAAAATCTTGAAGAAATCAACCACATTAAACTTAAGAGTCATCTTCCCCAACCAATAACTTTTTTTTCAACCCATGCCTCATGCCAATGGTTGATTTTTCTTGATGAACACGCTATAATTATAACACACATGGATAGTGAACCACCAAAAATGTAGGGAAAGAGGATTCCCCAATAGGCTCCTAAGGTTTTTCACCTAGGAACTTAGTTGAGAAATGAGCTCTCTTTCACAATAAGGTATTTTTTGTGCTCATTAAAAAGGAGTTAGGAGCTTAAAGTGATTTGTGTGGGATGCCTGAAATGCTGGAAATGGGAAATAGAAACTAACCACTAATGTAAAATCTAAAGAGTGCAACTATGATGGAAAACACATTATGATATGCAAATGACCTAACAAACATAAACAAATAGCTACAAAAATGAATAGAAATGAAGGGGTGAACTTGGAGGCTAAAGAGGGATGGTATGAAGGTTTGGAATCCTTGAAAAACTGATGCAAAAGTTGAGAAGGAAACTTACTGCATTTTGGGTGACCTAGTCCTTTTCTGTGAAAAATTTGTCAGAACCCGTTTCTACCAAAAGGGTACTCAGATATACAAAGAACCTACAAATTAATGTATGGTTGGATTAGGTCACCACTAATGGCGACCTAGTCCCTTTTAGTCTTTCAAGAAGTGTAAAAGTGGAATCTAGAGGTCTCAGTCTACACTTTTTGCTTCTCCATGTGTTCAGATCTGCAACTTTGATTCTTGGTTTGTAGGTGTATTTTTGGGGATGTTTTTCCCTAGTTGTCAATGAGATGCCCTAAACAAGTCTTCAACCCATTCTTGAATGATTTCCAAACCTGCAAAATACCTAAATTTGCAAACACACACAAAGAAGAAATGTTGATTGTTAGGGATTGGGGGTTTGCCTTGGTCAAACTGCTTTAGAATAATCAAATCAAATGATGAAATAATGTAATGAAACATGAAATGATTGAGCTAATACCTTTCCATGATGTTAGATCTTGTTTTTTTGCAACAATCAACCCTTGAATGCCTTGGAGAGATGTATTCATGGCTTAGAATACTCAAACCCTATCTTTCTTTAGAAGAGTAGTGGATGAGAGGTGAGTGAGTGAATTAGTTAGGGTTTAGAATGAATAGAATTAGGTAAAAATGAGGGGAAAAACCCTTATTTATAGAAGTTATGCCCTAATTTTCTCAAAATAACACCATACAGACTGACCTTAGGGTTTATGAGACAGAATCCCGAAAGAATATTAAGTTAAATTTGATTTTTAAGCCACATGGGACTAGGTCTCCCAAGGTGGTGACCTAGTCCACCTTGGTATTTTTCATTGGTTCTCGGGGATTAAAATGTGATTAATATTATTTTTCAGGATTTTCTTCCAAAAAATACTAAAGGCATGTATGCGCATTAAGGGGTCATTATAGCATAAGGAAGGGTTGATTTAGTGATGATAAGCCTAGTAAAGAGTGAAAATATTTTAAAACACCTTACAACACTTTGGCACAAGGATTGGAAAGAGGTGAAAAGAGGTTGAAAAAGGTCCAAAATCCATAGGCAAGGGTCCAAATGCATGAAAAGTGTCAAAGGCTACATTTTTTGGCAACAAATTTTGCTCCCACTTTAGTGAGAGGATGAAATTGGTTCAAACTCACACTAAAGTAGCTAAATGGAGATGGTGAAAAATTACAAAGAAGAAGGAGGTGGTCAAGCCGCCAAGATTCGAGATTCTAAGTCAATGAGACATCAATTCCAAAGGATACATTCAATGGTGAATAATTTGTAACAAAACGAGATACATGATCATGCAATGACAAGAGCTGGAATGAAGAGAAATAAAGAAAGTAAAAAGTTTGGATCAAGCTTCGACCATTTGTCTAGCTAGTTGTGGATCAGATCTAGGATGTTTGTCCAAAAAGAAGATGCGTGCTCACTCTGGGGTGATGAGACTTTTGGTTGTTTGTCGGGTGAGAAGGCCCAAAAGGGGTCAAAAACATACATGTACGGTTGGTATGTAATCACACACACAAAGGTGGCTATGGGGAAAGTCATGCCGCTTGTTGGACTTCTCGCTCAAATCATACCAAAGTTATACCTTGTGATAACTTTGATAAGGCACCATAAAAGAGAATGACTTGAAATGATTTTGTTCAAAGGAATTTTTCTTTGTTTGTGCAATGTATCTTCTTAAGGAACATTATGTGTAATGCCACCAAGAGAGGAAAAGTTCAAATGGACTCATCTTGTATCCAAGAGAAGAAGAACTCATCTTGTATGCAAAAGAGGAAAAATGCAAAGTCTCATCCTGAGCAACATTGTACCTAATGTTTCCAAGAGAGGGAATCACAAGAAAAAGAAAATCACACAATGAAATGTGAGTTTCGATGTATGCCCCCACTTTAAAGGAATTGCTACACATCATTTTGTGAGAAATTTCTTTAAAGTAGACAAGGAAGAGGACATGAGAGCTTGTTCAGAAAGCCCTATGCCGAGTCATATGTTTCCGAGAAGCTGCATCATGAAAAGGGGTAGTATGTCACATGTGAGTCAACTTAAGATAGGTCGTCCACATCTCAATATTTCTCTTTATATGTTCATGAAACATTAACAAGTAGTTGAGAGAGATAATGACATATGGCATATGAGGACAAGGCTAGCTAACCCCTTGCCCCCACTTAGTGTAGGATGAGAGTGAGCTAAAAGGATTGAGGGGTTGCAAGGTTGAGTGAAAATTAGTATTGATTAGAGGAACTAGGTACCCCCACATAAGGGAAAGTACCAAAATCCCTAAGATGTTGGATTTTACTACACAAGGCCTTACACTCATTAGTGTGATGTCCATGAAATCGATGGTAGGAACAAAAGGAATGTTTGTTAGAACATTTCTTTCGAGTTTGCAAGGGAAGGGAGATCAAGTTATCTTGGAGGAGTCTCAACAAGATACCTTCTTGATTAGGGGTAGAATGTGATCCTTTGGTATGTAACAAAGAAGTGTCTTGGTTAGTATAGGATGTCATACCTACGCAAGGCACTATAGATTGTGAGATTTTTTATACTCCTTTGGAGGAGTGTGTAAAATCCAAATCAGTTGTGGGTTGTGAGATGACATTGTCATAAAGCAAAGACTCCTTTGTTGGTTGCAAAGGAGCACTTTTTAAGGTTGGGTTAGAAGGGTGGGTTGAGGTAAGGTTGGTGTGAGAGGAAGGCTTGATGATTTCAATGAAAGGACAAAATCCA
The DNA here is from genome assembly GCA_007115665.2 of Sequoiadendron giganteum. Lineage (NCBI taxonomy): Eukaryota > Viridiplantae > Streptophyta > Pinopsida > Cupressales > Cupressaceae > Sequoiadendron > Sequoiadendron giganteum. The sequence goes on along the minus strand of CM021108.1, from coordinate 497,377,891 downwards.
ATACCATGATTGGATGTTTGCATGAGAGGCTCAATAGGGTTCTGGATACCTTGTTCATTAGCACCACATCCTTCTCCACTATAGCTAAGTTGTTCCATGAGCTCATAACCTTTTCCATAGATATTTTTCAGCACTTTTGGATTGGGCGAGGGTTCATTATTGGCTTGTTTGTCTAGAGTAGTTGAGGTGGATGTTGTTGAAGGATTGGTCGAGTCTTGTGTTGAAAAGACTATGTTTCACTTGTTAGAAATTTTGGATATGATCTTAGATTCTCCTAGTAAAGGAGGTGTGAAGTCTAAGGAGCCCCAATCATCATCTAAGGAATTTGGTTGTATGGGTTCGACTTGTTTGGTGGGTGTTGAAGTGGTAAAGGGTTTGGATTTGTTTTTATCAAGGTGTAAGACACTATAAGGCTTAGGATCGACATCAAATGTGTACACTTTGTTGTGGTAGATATACTTCATCTTACGATGAAGAGTGGAAGGCATGCCATTCATTGCATGAATCCATGACCTGCCTAAAATGAGGTTAGATGAAACATCATTAGGCATAACATGGATCAATATGTCTAATGTGGCCACTCCAACTATAAGAGGAAAATTGATCACACCAAGCGGCATTTTTCCTTTACTGTCAAATCCACTAATAGATAAAGAGGTAGGTTGAATGGTTGATTTATCGATATGGAGCCTATCCAATAGATTGACACTACACACATTAACAATAGAGCCATTATCAACAAGGGTTCACTTTATCCCTATGTGTTTGTATTGAGATATGATCATGAAAGCTTTAGCTTGTTTTTGCACATCCAAAGGAGGGAGCTCACTTTGGTGGAAAACAATGTCAGCATGTAAGCCCTGAATCATAGCTATTATATTTTTTTGCGCATTAGAAGGGAAAATATTTTGTTGTAAGGATTCTTGTATCATGTTGTGATAGTGAGGGTAGGTTTGAATAAGCTCCCATAAATATATTTTAGCGGGAGTATTCCTTAGTTGGTCAACAAGGTCATACTCCCTAAGGAGTGAGTTTAGGCGAGGGGCAGTAGGTAATATGGGAGGGTATGAAGGTAAGGAAGTAGAGGTTGGTTGTTGGGATCAAGGATTGTTTCTCATGTAATGTTTATAAACAATGCATTATGAATCGGCTATTGCAACACATTGTTTTGAGGTGGGTAGAGAATGAATTCGGGTTTAGGTTTGTTTGAAGGTGGGTAAAGGATGAGTTGAGGTTGAATAACATTAACATCTCCTAGGGGATGAGAGCCAATGTTATCCTTGGATTGCATCATGATATACTCCCTAGGAGGAGAGATTTTAGGAGAACTACAAGCCTAATGTTCGTGACATGCAAGGATTGGTTTTGCTAAAATCACTTCATCACTAGTAGGGGAATGATCAATGATGGGATTAGCAATGGTGGGAGGAGGAGGAGAGGGTTCTATTCTGTCAGTGTATACATTAATTCTTGCTTACACATAGGTTGACCTAAGCCTACTTAGGCATTTATTACTGTATGACTTATTGACATAGCCTAGATATTTTCCTGATATTTTGTTTAGCACTTGAATATTTCTCCTTTATAAGGAGACCCTTGACTGTCTAATAAGATGACAGGAGCTTATGCATTATCTGTGCTTGATTAAATCTTCTTTGTGATCATTGGTTCTTTCATGGTATCAGAGATATCAAAGAAGTTTTCAGGCTGACACATTCCTCTATCCTCTTCCTTCTTTGTTTTTTCAGAAAAGATTGATCCATCCCTATGGCATATCTCTGCTCAAAAAGTTTGTGACAACTCTGCTCATAGAAGCAAAATTTGTTGCAGATCGTTGGAGTTTGTGGCTATTTTCTTCAAAGTGGTGTGGTTAGCATCTGATTTTGTTTGCTCATTGTGCGAATCAGAGGGTAGTCTTTGTTGAATCTTGGTGGATTTGGAGTTGATAGGTCTCTTTGCAGGCCAATACCTTTGACATTTGCGCAAGATTGCTCTATATTGGCCATGGTTATTGCTGACCCTCTACCAAGATCTGGTTGCTTCCTCTTCCACAACACCACCAGCCTCTTCTTTGTCTCCTCCTTCATTAGTGGCAACCTCTGTGAGCACCCGGTGCGGCTCCCCATGACGACCCACAATGAGATGATCATGGATCTGGGCGAGATCTTGGCCTAGCATCCCGAACTTGCCTACGCCAATGGTGCCCCTCAACACGTAGGCACTGTAGACCTTTGTATTTCTCAGAGGCGCTGCTCACATAGGCATGAATTTTGGAGACGAAGACCTCTTCAATCATTGGATGATCAACTAATCCTTGGGCGTTTGATGGGCAGAGGGAGCAAGGTCACAATCCATTTCAGGCCACCGTTCATCTCTTTGAAGGCGTGATTTCATTGTGAAGGGTTGATTTCATATAATCGCGGGTCTTTGAGGCCAAAGGAAACCTGTTATTTGTCTTAGCGCATAGTATTGGGCACAGATTTGGAGTTTTATGCAGTTACTGGTACGTTTTATGCAGTTACTGATACATGCCTCTGCCTGTGGGATGACCTAAGAGAGGATGGGAATGCAGTGAGTGATGCCTCTAATCTGCAGTGGATCGAGCCATCTTCAATTCTGCAGGCCGCGCCCAAGGCTGGAAGAAACCCACGTGAGAAAGTCATTAGGTTTTGCTGCTTAGAAGTGGTAAATTTTTGACAATCTGGTGGGAAGCATTTGGACGCATCTCACATGAATTCCACACGCATCTGCAATTCCTTGACTCGGTCAAAACAATCCTCCAGGCAACTCCAAGCGCCTGCCTAATCTAGTCAATATCCTACACATGGAGCACATCAACCAAATCAGTCTTACTCATTCATTTGAGACCACGTGGCTTTGTTGGCTGTGATTTTGAAACAGAGGCGGCATTTTCTGACTGAGGCCAGGATTTGGGGGTGGAAGTCACTTCTTCAGAGCACTCCTCTTCGATCGGTCTACCTCTCCACTCCAAACACACTTGCTGTATCTTCCCTGTTGACTATGGTCAAATACCCACCTTTTCCCTTTCGTAAAGAAGGCAAATTTTTGTACTAACCACTAGGATTTATGTTTAGTTATTTGTGGCTATTTAACTTTTATGGTTTAGTTAAACCATCCACATTAGCATAGTGGTTTTGATCAACTTCAAAAGTTTGTTAAAAAGGGGTTGAGGAAATTTGTTTTGTCATAGGTAAAAATTTGTAAAAGAAGAAGAAAAATTTCTTTTATAATGAATGTGGCAAAGCAAAAGCATTTATAAGGGGAGGGTGCAATATTTTTCCATTGTTAAAATTGCAAAAGAGTTATTTTTTCTCTTGCAATAAGGGGGGCGGGGGGTGGAGTTAGAATTTTTGTTGTCATAGTTAAAAATTTGTAAAAGAGAAATATTCTTTTACAATGAATGTGACATTTGTAAAACGCACTAACTTATAAAGTGCCAAACTAGGGGGGGTCATCTAATTTGGGGAGGTTCTTAATCTATTGATTTTCTATTGTCTTAAAGGAATTAACTTGTTTGTAATCATGAGATATGAAACCCATTCTTCTGTAATCAACCTAAAACCGGGAAACTATATGTCTTGGTGTGAAGGAATCTTGAAACATCTCAGGTTCCACAATCTCATGCCATATTTGTATGGACTTATCCCCGAACCAGGTAAACAAACTCAGAAGGATAAATGGTTTAATATCCGTGATCATATTCATGGATTAATCAGTTTACATATTCTGGATGACACTTTGTTTGTCATCATGGATATTGAATGTCCACGTTCATTATGGATCAAAATTTGGGAAATATATGGACTCCAATGTTTCTCCTTTCCCACATGATCCTATTATGATCACAACTCACATCCCACATCATGATTCAGATACAGAGCGTCCAATTGACATAGAGGAAATCATCATTCCTCCACCTCCTCCTGTTGCTTCATCAGATTTCAGAGTCACTTTTTCGAGAGTTTCTAGCAGTTCTTTGCAACAAGAAATTTATCTTCCTAACTGTGGACGTGAAAATCTGCAAGTGAGACCTAAACAATTTCATTTTGTTAGCACAAAATTTAGTTTAAATCAGCAAACTCAAACATCTCTATGAAATATAGAATCATGTTAAACAATGCAACTAATAAGAACAATGCAAAAACATGAATCATTCCTATCCCATAGTGGATTGGTGCAACTTAGTTGTGTAGAAAGCTTCCCTTTCCCAATCCATGATAAGCAAGATGCCAAGATGATGAGATAGACAATGAGATGCTTGAACTCAAGTTGCCTATAGTGTAGATGCTTTCAAATGTGGCTATTGTAGAAATGAGAGAAAATGTCGTGCATTTATAGGAGAAGCTGAGAGAATAGAGTCCAAGATTAGGCAATGTGGGACTAAATCCCATCCAATAGGATAGAGACACTTGTCATAATGGGATTGGCCAAAGCTTGTGCAAGTTTTGGTCAATGTGCCCATTCAAATTTGAATTTTGGATGAAATGACATGTTTAGGGGGGATGAAAGGTGCAATAAATGCCATGTTTGACTTGTGCAAATAGCATTTAAAACCTTGTTGGAAGGGACAAGTCCTTTTGGGGGGAAGATTCAAATTGGAAGAATATTCCATTTTGATGCCATTTTGAATGTAATTAGAGGAAATAATAAATCAAATAAATGATTTATTGGTGCAAGTGGGTGGGTTAGTTAAGAGTTTGGATTTGACTCTAGTTGAGTCAAAAGCTAGAGAATGGTAATCATGATTAGGAGTTAATTAATGTAGATTAATTAACTTGGATGATATTAGGAGGTGACATTTTATTAAATCAAATGAGAAGAACATAAGGATTAAATAATTTGATTTATTTAATGAACCTTAGGAAATTAATCAATAAATTGTCTTAATTGATTAATAGGAGAATTCGATGCATGATGTTAGTTTTGCATGTCTACATTTTGCCCCTCTTTGAAGCAATGTACTTGTTGCATTGATTCAAAGAATGATTCTGCCGACATCAAAATTAAAAATTTCTACTTCTTTTTTTTTTTCGGATGCCCCAGCGAAAATAAGTACGTTAGTACATTGCCCCCTCGAGAGATCGAGTGAAAAGATTCAATTTGAGGTGGATCTCGCGACAAAGAGGTTCAAAATGGATGTATGGATTGTGAGAGTATATGATCTATATGATAATGATGATGAAAATGAGATGTTCGGAAGATGCTTAGAATAACAAATCTATATTATTTTAAGCATGTTAAATGATTATGCGATGCATGTGAGATGGATGAGATGGATGATGTTGTCCTATAATGATATGACGTGATTATGCAGGATGAGAGTGCAGATGCAAGATGGATGCATTGTTAGCGTGAAAGAGGATAGAAGAACAAGAGAGGATAGAAGAATGAGAGGGATCAACCTTTGGATCCAAGAAGATGTAGAAGGTCAACAAGCCAACTTTATTAGAGATGATGATTGATGATGATGTATTGTTTATCCAGGAATGGGAGATAAAGAGCGTAACTTTCTTTATGTTTGATAACACACATAGGTGCGATGCATCAAGGTATTAAGAACCAGGATGGCATTGCGCCTAGTGTGATGGACTTTGACTCGTCAAATAGATAGGAGTACTCTTGTTCAAACTTGACAAACATAACCTTATTCAGAATGCAGTTCAGATATTCCAGACATCTCGAGCCAAAACATAAAAAAGACAAGCCTTCTTATGTGGTCAACAAGATACCTAAAACATCCTTCCTACAAACAAAACAAAGTATGCATGACGAAGTTATTTTACAAGAATATCCAACAAGCACAGCAGATAAAAAGATAATGATCATTGCCCCATTCCTTTCTCTCTAAACCTGTTTTGTTTAGGCATCATCGAGAGGTCCTTGGAATGAGCACAAAATAAGATAAGTCAAAAAGACCAAAATAAAGTAAACAAACAAGCTAATGTTCTTTGTATCACTAGCCAAGACTAATTACTGTGGGGTACCTGATGCTTATGTCCATCGCCGGAAAGCTTCATCCTAGGACATGTAGTGATCAGGGTTTTGGTGAGACTGATTTGGGTGATAAGCTATTGATACTCTGAGTTGACCAACTTGTTGACTTACTGACTTAGACTTGAGACTTTGACGATTAGGCGTTCACTTTAGAACCTGCTAAACTTGCTTCTGACTAACTCACCAAAGGGTGAAAGCGATGATTTATTATGAGTGATGACAATCACGGGTGAAAGCGAGATGAAATGGATGCACCATTTTGGTTTTTTCAAATGTTTTGAGGCTATTTTTGGTATTTTTGGAATTTTACAAATGTTTTTGGTGTTTTCAATATTTTTCAATGTTTTTGGTATTTTAAAGATTTTCCAATGTTTTTGGTATTTCCAAGATTTTACGATGAATAGACTAACTTAAAGACCTATCCTAGGGGTCTCGGGAGCTGATCCATAGATTAGCCTTGCCTACGTTATATACATAGAGACCACGTAGTTCGACTGGTGGTGGACTGACTTGATGATAATATGGACAAATGGATTGCCCTTTTATTGCCTAAAGGACTGACTTAAGATGCAGACTAGATGGGAAAACGGATTGCCAATGCGACAGATGCCTAAAGGACTGACCTAACCATCTCGGGGGATGATCAAAGATCAACCTTGCCTACGTTCAAGCTCAGAGACGATGTAGTTCGACAAGGTGACAAACTTGAGTTAATGAGATAGATGGGCAAACGGATTGCCAATGCGACGGATGCCTAAAAGACTGACCTAAATGTAACAAAGATAAGCAAATGAATGCCATTGCGACGGACACTTAAAGGACTGACCTAACCGTCTCGGGGTATGATCAAAGATCAACCTTGCCTACATTCAAGCTCAGAGATGATGTAGTTCGACAAGGTGGAAGACTGACAAGACTAAATGATGAATTTTTTGAAGATTTTTTGATATTTCGACATGTTTTTGGATTTTTTGAATGATTTGGATGTTTTTGGATTTTCTGATGATTTGGATGTTTTTGGTTTTTTGATGGATTTTTCTAAATGTTTTTGGTTTTTTCACATGATTTTGACGATTCGGATATGTGATGATATCAGTGCTCTGTTTCAAGAATTTGTTGAAAACCAAGCTTAATGTTGATCAATTAGATTGATGAATTGATAGTTTGACTAAGTGTGTTAAGTCAAACAAAAGTGATAATGCACTCGTAAGTTCTAGGAAGTTGTGTTATCCCAGAGTAAACTCGTACAAAAAGGATAATTTGGCTAGGTGTGTTAAGCCAAACAAGGTGATTATGGTTTTGATAATTTGGCTATGTGTGTTAAGCCAAACAAAGTGATGATAATGAACTTGTAAACCCAAGGAAGTTGTGTTATCCTAGAGTAAACTCATGCACAAGATGATAGTTTGACTAAGTGTGTTAAGTCAAACAAGATGACGATTGATTGGATTCGATTGATCAAGGATGAAGCTTGATTTGGAACTAAATAGCTTTGATGATTTGATGTAACATTGAAGTACACATTAGATGCGACTGATATTGATTGCTTGGATTGATGTTCGATGAAAGATAAAACTTGATAAGGAACATCTTCTCGTCAAAATATGCCATGGGCTAGTGACTTAGATTCGTGTTCACAAATGATTTGACCAAGTTGATTTCATGTTTTCCAATGCTCGGATCTCCACATAAGTTGGAGGATATAGATCAAGATTTATTCATGAAGCAAGATGTAATTATCTGCCCCCAGTGTCTAGCAATGTATGGAATGCCATGGGTGGATTCTTGGATAGATGGATGGACGAATGGGTATGGATCATCTTGCGATAAGATAATGGTGTTCAAAAAGTGGATGCTCCTTTGGATAGTGGTTCAAGGTTCAAATAGCATTGGGTAGGATGGGATTAGTGAAAATGACCCATGTCAAGATGTTTACCATAAGCAAGCGTAAAGTTTGAACCAAAATTTTCCAAGATCAAGATAACTTGGAGTATGGATGCAGATGGAAAATGGATTAAATAAATGGTTCATGGATGAATGGATGATATGGATGGAATGTTGGCTTCATTATGGATGTGATAAGATGCTTTCTCCTAAACTGGCGCATGTAGATGCTCGATTCTACACATGACGCCTGCTTGCCAGGTTTTCATCATGGTACCTGCCCAAAGCGCCACCAAAATGGTTTTCGCTAGAGGACGATTTTTCTCTTTACTATTTTCAATCCTTTTTCTGATTTTTTTATTTTTTTTGGATTTTTTGTATTTTTTGATTTTTTTGTTGTTGCCAAGACGCCTGTTTGCCAGGTTTTCATCAAGGTGACCATTTTTCTGATTTTTGTTTTTTTGTATTTTCTGAGAGATTTTAAGCTGATGCTGAACCACCTGGTGGTGCTGATGTTGATGCTTCTATCATAACGTGCCATCGGTATCCTATTTGAAGAATTTGCTTTGCTAAGATACGTACACTTGAATGCAACTTTTGAGATCCCTGATCTGTTTTGCTGATACTGGAGTTAACTCTATCTTTGTGCATACATCGCGATAGAATGCCTTCTAAATCCTTATGATGAAGGGTCGCTTCCAATACATGGTCAATGTGAGAATTGTATATCATGCATTGAGGCGTGGATGGGGTGTGTTTAGGAGCAAAAGATGGATTGGTCAATGGTTTGGAACCTTTAACTCTCCAAACTTGGGAAGATGAGCAATAATGGGTGGATATGGAAGTGTGCATGGAATTTGGACCAACTGCTTGATACACTTTGTACGTTGCTTGAGAAGCCTGCTTTTTCCTTTGTGGAAATCTTTGATGGATACTTGCCCCATTTTTATTTTTCCCCATAGTTTCTTTGACTGATGGAGTTTGATAGGGATAATCTTTCTTTGTATTTTTTGGTATCCATATGTACTTGATTTGTCCAATATGCTTCTTAGCTTCTTTTTCTTTGATAACGTTCTTTATTCTTCAATTCAAGTCTTTCTTTTGATGTTGGTCCCAATTCGTGGATGGGGTGATGGGTGGATGAAGATTCGTGATATGGCGGGTTGTAGTATTGGCATTAGTTTCATCATAAGGATTCTTCGTGCTCCCCATGTTGACGTTTGCTTGAGACGAAGTTGCCCCTAGTTTGATGATAGTATTACTGATATTTTGAGATCCCTTGATTGCTGAATAACCAAGGCCTTGACGCTTAGGATTTCCAAAAATTTGCACAGGTTCTAGGATACCCTGTTCATGTAGGCCTAATCCTTTGCCTTGATAATTCATTTGTTGAAATTTTTTATTTGTAATAGGATATGATTTACCTTGGAAACAAGGTGTTTCTCCTTCTCTGCTTTGTGGCGAATCTTCAAATGTCATAGCTCTTTCATTGATAAGATGATTTTCCCTTACAAAGGTGAGTGATCCAAGTTTATAAGTGATAGGATCTTCCATAAGTGGGATGAATGCCTGATTGATATCTTTGTCTTGATCTCTTGAGATATCAGATTGTAGTGCTTCTTCAAAAGGTATTGATGCTTCAATGTCCACACAAAATTCTTCCTCATGATTCATTCTTGATATGCTTTCACATGATGTTTCTAATTCATGAATTATGTAGGAGCCTTCTTCATGATTTGCTTCTGATATGTTTTCACAAGATATTTCTACATCTTGGTCTTGTGTACAAATTTTAAGAGTAGGAGACTCTTGTTCCTCAGTAAGAGTATGAGACTCTTGTTTTAAAAGAAGATCATCTACAGGTCCATCCAAAGAAAGCATCTCATGGATAGATGGAAGAGTATGTGCTATGCGGATATGGTCATCATTTGCGACATCTTGTATAGATAGGAGAGTGTCCATTATATCGTTGTAGTAGCTTGGAGATACAAATTCTCGATCTTGAGTGATTTCAGAATTGCTTTTAACATGCTTTTGATCAAGTTCTTGACATGGTTTAATTTCAAAGAATGGATTTCTCTCTTGGATATCTTCATTAGGCATAGGAAGTGGCTCAATATTCTTTTGAGTTGTGCTAGGGATTCCTTCAGTATCCGCAATCATGAGGTCGAAGGATGTCACTATGTCGTTGGAAGGGCCATTGCTAGACCTTGGTGAAAGATGTTGATCATGCTTTGGAATAAATTCTTGAGATATGTCTTCTAGCTCATTAGGTGATGTAGAAACTTTTTTGATATAATCATTGGTCGATGGATTGTAGATTATGTCAATGGTATCAAATAATTGTAACACATCTTGAAATAGATCACTAAAAAGTGGCTCTTGATGAATGTTGAGTTGATCACTGGATGGGGTAGAAGCATCTTCAAGATCTTGAACATTGTTTTCAACAATTGTGGAAGAGAGATTACCAATGTCTTCAACCATATGATCAAGTGATGTTGATATTTCTTGAATTTGATCATTGTTGGGCATCGTTGGTGAGTTTTGATCATAATGGAAAATAAACTCTTGGTGTATGTTGATTTGATCATTGGTCAAGGTTGAAACATCTTCAAAGTGCTTATTGATAGATTGATCTTGATTTTTGATTTCAACAATTGTGGTGGGAGTCTGTTGCAAGCTTTGTTGGGTGAGTAATGCATGTGTTTGCTACTGAGCCAACAACGCTTGTTGTTCGTCATGTTGTTTTTGTGCCAACAAAGCTTTTTGTTGGGCTCTTTGTTGTGATACTTCTTCTTGGATTGATTGCAATAGTGCGTAGAATTCTGCTTGCGCTTGCACTTGTTGGGCTACTTGAGCCGCTTATGCTAGAGCTTGTGCAGATTGTTGGGCTTGGAGTGCCTTTTTGTGGGAAGCTTCTTGTGCATCTTGCAACATGATGGAGAATGAATTGGTCATGTTGTATTTTGGTGGTGGTGGCGGTGGTGGTGGAATGGGAATGGTGTTGATTTTTGGGGTTGCTTGGATGGTTGCCACCTGCTGTTGAGATATCAATGGCAAAATGGGATGATTTGGTATGATGTTTTGATTCGGCATGATAGATTGAAATTGAACATTGTTGTGGTTGGGAATCATATTGCTTGGATTTAGGTAACTTTGATTTTGCATGGGGTTACCCTGACTTGGATCAATACCTAGAGTTGTCAACATATTGCTTGGATTTTGAACAACATTGATGGGATTTGAAATGTTCATGTTCAAAAAACTCGTATTTGGAATGTATGGATTTGGTGGGATAATGTTGTTTGGAAAACTCATGCATTGAGCGATTGGTTGATAGATTTGTGATTTTGGACTTAGATTGAAATCTACCATTGGGAAAGGTGTTCCAAACTTTGGATCAGGCATACTCACATTCGTTGTACCATTGATGTTTGTATGAGATAATGATCCCATGTATGCATTGTACAAGCTTTGAAAATCAAATGGTATTGCAAGGCTTGGATAGTTTAGTTGATTTGGGTTACTCATGATGGATGGATCAAATTTATATTCCATGTCCCTCTTGTGTTGAGATCGAGTTTGAACCATAAAATGAAGATCAATTTTCAAGAATGTAAGAGATGAACCTCTAATCCTTTAGATCGGTCTAAACCTTAGGTTCAAAGAAGCGAAGAACTAGGACAATTGAAGGATCAAAGGGATGAAGAGGATGAGATAAATGAAAGATGGGTGATATGGATGAATGGAACTCTTAAAGAACCTTTGAAGGAAATGCTAAACATTTTAGGACTTTGATTGATCGTGATTGGATTGATGGTTTGACTAGATGTGTTAAGTCAAACAAGAGTGATGAATGTAATCGTAAAACTCTAGGAAGTTGTGTTATCCAAGAGTGAGCTCCTACAAGATGGTAGTTTGAATAAGTGTGTCAAGTCAAACGAGGTGATGATTTGATAATTTGGCTAAGTGTGTTAAGCCAAACAAGATGAACTTGTAAACCCTAGGAAGTTGTATTATCCAAGAGAGAACTCGTGTATAGGATGATGGTTTGACTAGTTGTGTTAAGTCAAACAAAGTGATTTGATTTTTCCTAAAAGTTTAGCATAAAATATGTTTACAAAGATTCCAAGAGTTGTTGGTGAGATGGAAATTTGACTGATTTAATGGTTGAGAGATGGATGAAAGTGATGGGATTTGATCCTAGACTTGACCTAGATGACACTTCTACTTACAAGACCTCGGTGTTGAAGAACACGCTATATTCTGAACTCGAAAAGTCTCTCAAGATGCTCCTCACTAGCTTTCATACTAAGCTTTTTGAACGTCGGTTTTGGGATTTTGATCATGTTAAAAAACACATGTGTAATCAAATTTGTCTTTTATCTTGTCTTAGTGAATCCTTTTTACCAAAATCACTTGCTTGATTATGTTTTCAAACTGAATGTCTATTGTCCTGCTTTCTTCTTCATCCCACAAGGTCCTTTATGCGGAAATCGAGGAAAATAGGGCAAAAGTTCCTTATGTTTATCCTTATTGGAAACAAATGATGGTAGAATTTGCACACTTAGAAACCTCTAGGAATGTGATCCCTAGGGAAAGCAAGAGTGGGCAAGTTCATCAATAGGTATTTGTTCCCCACAAGGTGTTTGAAATTTCAAGGTTTTTGTGTATGTTTGTTTTCCAAATGTTTTCAAGATCAAGCAATGTGTTCTTTCCAAGCACTTTCACACTCCTAGGTTGATGAGACAATACCTTGTTGGGTTCCCACTTGGATAAATCCAGCTGCGCATATCTTGTGCGAATGGCTAAATGCTTGACCACACTGGCTCCCCTCCATGACACTCACTTATTCGGGTCAGCCAAGCATTAGTACCCATGAATCTCCCATGGCATACTTTCCATTTCCACAACAAGACCGCATGTTACGTGGGGCGGCTTCAAAGGACATGACCTTTTGCACCAACAAGATAGACAAGGTTTTGGCCAATTTCTAAACAAGGGGTTCTAATTCGGGCATTCCGTCGTGGGGGATTATCCAACATCGGTGAGAGTCCATTGCTGTCCATCTCGTCAGAATAATCCTCGTGATATTGGCCTTTGTTCAAATATCCACACTTATAAACCGGTTGGAAGTCGCTTGGCTTTAGCGTGTTCCCGGTTGGGTCGTTCCCTTGGGTGATTACTTTTTCCCACAAGGCAGGCCCTCTAAGATAAACAATAGCGAGCTAACATATCCCGTCATTCACATAGCCCTCGTTGAAAAACAAAGGGGAGAACCTCCACAATATATCGTGCTCACACTCGCATGTTTTGTTCAATTTTAAAATGCCCAAATTGAAGTGTGGAGGCAATATTTTTGACAACTTAATATCAGAAAAAGACTTTTGATTCTCAAGGTCACCGTGGGGCATGAGAGAAGCACATACATCTTTTTGATGATATTACTTTGTGAAAAAGATTGCAAAATATGACAAACAGTTGTTCATTTTAAGTCCAAAAAGCAGTGATGAATTCGTTTTAAGCACCAAAATCCAAGTGTGAAAGTTGCCTTGTTCAATTTTAAGTCCAAATTGAAATCTAGTAAATGTCTAAGGTTTAATTTTAACCAACTTTGAAAAGATCAAGTCATTGATTGATTTTAAGCCCAAATTGAAAAGTGAGTTAGCTAAAAACAGAAAAAAAGGGTAGTAAATGGAAGCTCGAAGATTGTTTAAACAAGCATTAAAAAATGCTTTTCTCCAAATCTTGAAAAAAAAACTGCAACGGCACTTTGTTCGCCTTTGTTTTGTGTTTGATCACAATGTCAACACCTCCAATGTCAACCTATTCTATGGTGGATTGGTGCCCTCCATGAAGATGTGAGAGAGCCCTTTCCCAATCCCTTTCTAAGCCAAATGAGATACAATGAGTTGCTATGAGCTCAAGTTGCCTATAGTTTTGATGCCTTCAAAGTGTGTTGTTGTAGAAATGAGAGAAAATGCCTTGCATTTATAGGAGAGGCTGAGAGAATAGAGTCCAAGATTAGGCAATGTGGGACTAAATCCCATCCAATAGGATAGAGACACTTGGCATAATGGGATTGGCCAAAGCTTGTGCAAGTTTTGGTCAATGTGCCCATTCAAATTTGAATTTTGGATGAAATGACATGTTTAGGGGGGATGAAAGGTGCAATAAATGCCATGTTTGACTTGTGCAAATAGCATTTAAAACCTTGTTGGAAGGGACAAGTCCCTTTTTGGGGGAAGATTCAAATTGGAAGAATATTCCATTTTGATCCATTTTGAATGTAATTAGAGGAAATAATAAATCAAATAAATGATTTATTGGTGCAAGTGGGTGGGTTAGTTAAGAGTTTGGATTTGACTCTAGTTGAGTCAAAAGCTAGAGAATGGTAATCATGATTAGGAGTTAATTAATGTAGATTAATTAACTTGGATGATATTAGGAGGTGACATTTTATTAAATCAAATGAGAAGAACATAAGGATTAAATAATTTGATTTATTTAATGAACCTTAGGAAATTAATCAATAAATTGTCTTAATTGATTAATAGGAGAATTCGATGCATGATGTTAGTTTTGCATGTCTACACTAACATTGCTAATTGGGATATATATCTACCCGACATTTCATGTATTTTCGTAGAGTCTCGCATTGCTGACATGGAAGCACACATTGAGGACATCAGTCTTGTTTTTGATGACAACTTCAATAAAGTTGCATCGGCCTTGTCTTCTTTAGATATGATTGCTCTTCCTTCACCTACATCGGCTTCTATAGTGACAGTATTAGATTCTTATGGTTCCAATTATCCTCATACATCTCTGGTTCTTGAAGTCCCTGTTACAAAATCTTCTATGATACTTGATTCATTCCATCAGTATTCGTCACATGTCACCATTGGGTTGGAGATTCCTGAGCAACATTCGAAGACATCATGGGCACCATCATCATCATTCTTGGATGAGCTTTAACTCTATTCAAGATCATACATCCATCTTCTCACATGGAAAGATATCCTGCATCTTCAGTTGGTTTCTTTTCTTCCCAAGGGAAGGAACATTGTGAAGCGTTCTTGGAATTACATCTGCATCCTCTATCAACTATCCAACTTTAATGTAGCAGGACATGTATTATGGGGGGTCTCATAGAACTTCTATCAGTTTCTCTCTTATGGAGGAAATCATATATTGTACTTAGTGAAAGAAGTAGTACTTCTTCGTTTGTATAATTTTCATGCATCTTTTCTCTCTTTTGGAGGGTAGTTTTTTCCCACAGGGTTTTCTACTTTTCTCCACTTTATGAGAGATTACTTTGTACATGGGTACCTCACCAGGCTAGTAGCTGGGACCCATTTTATCCATTCCCACCTAATTTATGCTTAAGGGGGGGTGTCATTGTATACATTAATGCTTGCTTACACATAGGTTGACCTAAGCCTACTTAGGCATTTATTACTGTATGTCTCATTGACATAGCCAAGATATTTTCCTGATATTTTATTCAGCACTTGGATATTTCTCCTTTATAAGGAGACCCTTGACTGTCTAATAAGATGAGAGGAGCTTATGCATTATCTGTGCTTGATTAAATCTTCTTTGTGATCATTGGTTCTTTCATATTCTATTATCAAAGGTCTCATTCTCGTGTTCCATACAACCTACCCTAGTACAAGAGCTTGGAAGAGGTTCATTGCATGCTTTATAATAAGGGGAGGAGGCATCAAGAGAAGGACCACTATGATTGTCAAATAGATTATCCCAAATGGTGGGAGCATTAAGGAAAGGAGGGTCAAGAGTCTCGTGATATATAAGAGGTGTAACTTCTAACACCAACCTATCCTCTTTGCATCAAGAAGGGATATGAGAAGAACAAGTTTGAAGGTCATGGGTATAGAGACTAGGTAAGGGGATGATGTTTTCATTATGTTGTTTAATGTTTTTCAAAGGGGAAGGAGGATGAGGAAGACAAGAAAGACCATCATGATCCTCAATGGTTGTGTCTTCTTGCACTAAGATACCTTTGTCACCAATACGAGAGATATCAGGAGAAGAACAAGTATGATTATCATGATTATCAATGTTTGTATCCTCATCGATCAAAGCTTTACTAGATGAGCTATAAGAAATGAAGTCATTAAGGGCTTCATATAACATGTCTAATTCATCAATAAAAAAGGTATTCCTATCTCTAAGTTTGTGAGTGGGTGTATGTGATGTTGTTAAAGTGTTGTTTTCAGTTTCTAAAGATACTGATTTAAATGTCCTAAGAACTAATGCAATAAATGAAAATAACCTAATGCTATCCAAAAATACCACGAATGCTATTTAAAATGTAACAACAACTATGTAAACTTAAAATGCAATGTAAAGGCATAGAATGAAATGCAATTTTCAGATTTCAAACAATATAATTTATCGATTATATTATGCCATGATCTAAAAGTAAAATGTTGGAAATACAAAATTGAATATCTGCAATGAATTAAATGAGAAAATTAATGCTAGATTTAATGAAATTCATGCTAAAGAAACACAACCTAGTGATAAATATAGGTAATGTCACAAAATAGGAGCATAAAAATAGATTTTTCAGCCCTGTAAAGGATAGTTATAGAAGCCTAAAGGGACTAGGTCATCTAGAGTGGCGACCTAGTCCACCTGGTCATTCTTCTGAGGTTTTACATAATATTTTGATGGATCCATGTGTTTTTTCTTTTGGGTGATGTAGACATAAGCTAAAAGTGAATTTTTCTAGAAATGATTAATGTTCTAAGATGCAAAAATGCAGCCTATTATGCACTTTCAATGCAAATTTTGAAACCCTAGGATGCAACTTCACTAATGCAAAATGTAATGAAATGAAATCCTAGGATAATGAAGGACTCTAAACCAGAAAGGAAGGGTCCAAGGATGATAGGCTCACCAAAATTAACCACCAAAAATTGAGTGCGGAAGGAGGATTCCCCAATAGGCTCCTAAGGTTTTTCACCTAGGAACTTAATTGAGAAATGGGCTCTCTTTCACACTACGGTATTTTTGGTGTTCATTCAAAAGGAGTTAGGGGCTTAAAGTGATGTGTGTGGGATTCCCTAAATGCAGGAAATGGAAAATAGAAACTAACCACTAGTGTAAAATCTAAATAATGCAACTATGATAGAAAACACACTATGATATGCAAATGACCTAAGAAACATAAACAAATAGCTACAAAAATGAATATAAATGAAGGGGTACAGTTGGAGGCTGAAGAGGGATGGTATGAAGGTCTAGAATCCTTTAAAAAATAATGCAGAAGCTAAGAAGGACATTTACACCATTTTGGGCAACCTAGTCCTTTTTTTGTAAAAATCTATGGGAACCCGTTTCTACAAAAAGGGTACTAAGATATATAGAAAACCCAAAAATTCATGTATGGTGGGACTAGCTCGAAACTAATGGAAACCTAGTCCATTTCAATCTTTTGGGAAGTCTGAAAGTGGAATATGGAGGTCTTGGTCTGCACTTTCTGCTTCTCCAAGTGTCCGGGTCTACAAATTTGATTCTCGATTTGTAGGTGTCTTTTTGTGGACTTTTTTCCCTAGTTGTCAAGGAGATTCCCTAAATAAGTCTTCAACCCATTCTTGAATGATTTCCAAACCTACTAAATACACAAATCTGTAAACACAAACAAAGAAGAAAGAAGAAATGTTGATTGTTAGGGATTGGGGGTTTGCCTTGGTCAAACCTGTTTTAGATAATCAAATCAAATGATGAAATAATGTAATGAAACATGAAATTTTTGAGATAATACCTTTCCATTATGTTAGATCTTTTGTTGTTGCAACAATCAACTCTTGAATGACATGGAGAGATGTCTTGATGGCTTAGAATACTCAAACCCTAGTTTGCTTGAGAAGAGTAGTGGATGAGAGGTGAGTGAATGAATTAGTTAGGCTTTATAATGAATAGAATTAGGTCAAAACGAGGGGAAAAACCCTTATTTATAGAAGTTATGCCCTTATCTTTTGGAAATAACACCATACAGGCCGACGTTAAGTTTTAGGAGACAAAATCCTGAAAGAATATTAAGTTAAATCTGATTTTTAAGCCACATGGGACTAGGGCACCCAAAGTGGCAACCTACTCCACCTGGGCATTTTTCATTGGTTTTCGGGAATGAAAATGTGATTAATATTGTTTGTTAGGATTGTCTTCCAGAACATACTAAAGTAAGGCATGCATGTGCATTAAGGGGTCATTATAGCATAAGAAAGGGTTGATTTAGTGATGATAAACCTAGGAAAGTGTGAATTTTTTTACAACACCTTATCACACTTTGGCACAAGGCTTGGAAAGAGGTGAAAAGAGGTTGAAAAAGGTTCAAAATCCCTAGGCAAGGGTCCAAATGTGTGAAAAGTGTCAAAGGGTACACTTTTTGGTGACACAAAATAAATAAAAAATGAAGGTAGTAGTAGAGACAAGCCAACTTAACTATAAGCCAACCCATTAAATAAAAGTAAGAATTCAGATAAAAATAAATCACAATCAATTTTTAATTGACTAGGTTATTTCCCTTATTTATTATTATTTTTTAAAAATTCTGGTTTTCAAGTGATGAAGGGTTGCAACATATGAACTACTTTTGTAAAAATATAACTTCGGCCATTTGAATTGACCTTCTTATATTATATTTAATTTTCTTCTTTCAATTCTATAGAATCAACAAATACTTTAATATTATATTAAGAAATGGTACAATAAAATACTAAAAGATATTAGATTGTAATTGTGCATTGAATAACGATCAATAATAATTTATTTTATAGTTATTCATTCATCACAATATGATTTTTTATAAAATATTTTCTAAACATAACTACTCAAATTATTCGACAACTAAAATACCATCCTTACCATCATCAAATCATTCAAACAAGTAAATTATAAAATATGATCTTCAATTTCCCACAATTTTTTTTTTAAGAAAACAAATGTTACAATGCTACTATTAATAATGTAATATAAAAATAAATTTTTAGAGCACATTATATAATAATAAATCAAAAATATTTCAATAAAAAAAAATTTAACCACTAATATTAAAATTCATCTTCTCTAAATTATTTAGTTTCAGTCAAAGTAGGGAAATTTTTTTATGCAGTTATCTTCTTTCAATTGTAATTTCCATTACAAAAAAAGATTTAGGATGATAATTTATTTATAGGAAATGAATGATTAAAAAAAAATAAAGACACTTTCTAAAGAGTATTTATATGGTGCATTTGTGTTAAACAAGAAACAATCAACACAACAACATAAAAAATATATAGAGATAGAAAGGTGACCCAAAGCCTCCCTATGAGAGTTGCCACTATCTAAGGCTTGATAATTTTGTAGAAGAAAAACTATACAGTGTGTAATAGTTCTTTAATTGTTGAGGGTTTTTTTATTCTTTTAGATATCTTCAACCTAGAGCTGTAAATAAATATGCTCAAGATATGCACTGGTGACATGAATTAGACACCTTTGTTCTTTCAAGATTCCATTTCCCTATTAGGCTTATTTTCAAAAATATTCTTTATGATGGGAAATGGTTTTTTATAAAGTTATAAAAGGAATCAATTAGTCCAATATTTCTTTCAATGGGCTATAAATTAACATGAACATCTCCACCAAAATAGCTAGGGAATTTCATATATACATATATTATTTTATGAAGTAGATTATTTTAGTTGGATCTCAAAATAAATAATAAGATAGAATATAAGGTTACAAAATCTAACAATAAAACACATAAATTAACCCCCATTTTATTTTGGCATCTTAGATGATCAATAATTAGTAAATAATCCCTCACAATTAAGAGGCCTAAGGGTATAGGAAATTTAAGAGAAAGCTCACATGTTCAATGAAGCCTCCCTAATGCTTCTATGGGCTATTTAAAAAATTTGTAGTATTATTTCCATGCTATTTTTCTCTTGCTTAGTCACACCTTTCTTCCATGCCCTCAATAGAATTTTGTGAATATGGAAACTTTGAAAGTTTGCAACCTTTAAGTCCCTTAACTAATGCACTTGTAATAGATGCCTAGAAGAGAGGAATGTTAAGTAGTTCATGTTCTCTTGAAATTTATTAAGGAAACACAATTTTTTTCAACCATGAAGCCAATAATCAATATTGCCTATTGAACCTAATTATAAAAATAATTCTAGAATCATATCATATAAATTTACTTGAAAGGCTAAGGGTAATCACAATGCAAGGATTGTATACAATTGAAAAACATTACTTTTGCACACAAATTAAAACTGGTCTAAGGTCATGGATCTCAAGTATCTACTTTAGATCAATGCATATTTTGATTAAAAAAACATGGAAATTTAAAATTCCACCATTCAAATAGAATGACAATAAAAGAGTAACACATAAATTCATGCCTTGAAATCTAAAATAAAAATTGTTGATTTAAACATTAATCAAATTAAAATGACAAAAGTTATGTTAAGATGAAGAAAACACTACTAAAAAAATTAGATTTGCAGAAGCACCCTTTATCCAAATTACTAAAAATTTCTTCAAGAAAAGAGATGCAGTGCTACATGGATCAAATAATATCTACCACTCAAGGAAAAAATATTAATAGCACAAACATTTATTTTAATAAAGTTTGAAGAAACTAATACTTCATCTTAGAAGAATAGCTGGTCGCTTTTGAACACTCCATCCGGACATGACACTTAGATCGAGACTTTGCCCCTGCTTCGTCAACCTCACTAATAATTTATTTATTGTACTTCAAACTATAAAGTCGATGAGTCGTCTACACTACTTACAGAGCCTCTGTTTACGTGAAGTATGAGTGAACACAAGCCAGCAGAGGTATTCTAATTAGATTCTTGGTAATTGTCCCAAGTGCTGAGGGTGCTTCTGTATGTTGCAATTAATTCGGTTTCTAAGACTCCGTGCAAGGGAGAAGAGTGCGCAATGGTTCGGGGAGGCATGTACTGGCTCATGCTTATTGCTCCTTTCTCTAGACGATGTTGTATGAGCTTGTGCAAGCTTCCGTGCTCGACAACCCCAAGCTCTAAGCCCCTAATTCTGCCGGCGCTTCGGCCTTTCTTGTAAGCATGATTGAAGGATGCATCCAACATGCAACAGCATTCTTGCATTATACTTGCCATTTTTCCTTCATTTGGATTCAGAGGGACTTCAACTTCCACAAAGACAACATAATGTCCAGGGCTGCAAGAGTGATCGACACAGCTTGTGTAATCCACCACCTCCACTCCACCGTCTCCTTTCAGAAATGCCGACGCTTTCTCCATCACATTTTGCAGCTCTCCTTCATCCGTCTTGTCGGTATTCACTGACAACAATATGTTCTTGCGTTTCAAGTATTCGAATTCTGGGCTGCCTCCACTGAATCCCGTCATTTTGATTACGTACCCCAACTGATACCTGTAAAGACCTTTGCAGGCTTAATGTAATGGTTTTAGTTGCATGGTAAAATATATACTTCGATGTATCGAGAGAGCACCAAATTAACACTCCGACCCTCTAGTTCTAACATAGGGGATTACCTTGAAAAATCTTCAGAACTGGTTGATAATAATGACCCACATGATGATCGCCCAATTCCAGAGTCTTGGCCAACGTGCTATCAGAGTCTACTGCTGGAACAAAAATATCATTGGCCCAGCTTTCAAAGTCAACTTCGTGGTGGACTTTTGTGAGTGGGATGAACTCATACAAGGTAGTGGTTGGCAGAAACGTGAAGAGTGTTGTTGCTGCTGTTGTAGGCTGCTTGCAAATGGCAAGATGCCCACCCTCTGATGCACCGTAGGAAAGCCCATAAATGGGCAAATTTCCTGAGTAGTAATTAATTCTGGAGACACATTGTTTCATGAGAGGACCTCTTGCTCTTTATTGGATGTACAAAGCATTGGGCCACAGCCCCCTTACTATTCCATCTCATGAAGGTTTGCAACATTCTCTCTCGATAAGCTCTGCCAATTCCAAACCGGCATGCATATGGAGAAGTCGCAACACCGCCCTCCGCACACTCTCATCTTTTATGTCTTCGCTCACTGTAGCGTTTCTTATGTCTTTGCATATGCACTGCAAACAAAGTTGAAGTGAGAAGTTGTAATATCTTTTATTCACAAATAAACTTCTATTGTTGAAATACTTCAATAACAAACAATCTATTGCCTCTCTGAAATCGTATTTACGTGCCAGGAAGTTCGGAGAATGGTGAAGGCCGCGTCCATGTTGAAAGCAAACCCTGCCTCCAAACACCAAACTTGTGAAGGCTGTAGGAGTCCGCAGAGCAAATGGCAATACAAAGCCTGCGGACTATCTTCAGTGAGCACCACTTCAATGGGACTCGTGTATCTCTTAGAATCATAACTGTTCTTAAATGCTTCGCTTCTGTAGTAATTTGTGAGAGCCGATCCAACCTTGTGTCCTGCTTTTGTTTCAAATTGCCTACCCGCCACAGTAACGGAGAATATTTCCCCCCTTGCATGCAACATAGGATTACTGCTGCGTGACTCATTTGCAGCTCTGAAAACAAAACAAAATGATTCAATAAAACCAGTTGTAATTCTTTCTTTGTAAACAAGAGTAAAGTGGGTGTAAACCTTTTAACCAACGGATTCGAAAACGGGAAATTTCTTGGACTTTCCAGCGGTTGTACCTGAGCTGTAAACACATATGGACAAAGAAAATTTAGATATGCTGAATATTTGTCCTAGGTAAATCAATTTAGTAGGCCTAGGTATTCATACCTAATTGGAAAACATCGAACAGGGTAGCTGCACAGAAGCGGAGATTTGTCTCCGCCAGCAATACGTTCAGCATATTCTTCAATGCCAGCGTAATCACTGAGCGGAACTAAATGCTTGAACACATTTTTGCTCAACATCTCCTTCCTTAACCCATACTTAGCTAAATACTCGCAGTTTACATTGTCCTGCAGTATTTTTAGTAGCGTTTGCTGCTGCACTGACCCAGCGTTTGCCAGCATTGCTTCTAATTCCACCAACACCAAATTTTCACAGTTTTCCTGCATCTTAACCATTTCTAAAAGACTCGTGGACAACGTGTGAGGATAATTCTATGGTTCGAACCCTTTTATAACAATTTTGGACTGAATTAATCATTCTGCCTTACTGTTCGAGAGACGGTGAATGAAACTATTGAAGTGGCCGTGCCGGCGGGAGGTGGGTTTGATGTGTTTTTCTATCACCGACGATATTATTTATATGTATATTTAAACTGAACTGTAGTTCAGTGTACTGTAGCAGTGAAGTCTCAAGGCTTGAAAACTCTGGCGAACTTTGAATTCATTATAATTAAAGATGTCGTTTTACATTTCTGCGCACGGGTGGCGAATACTGTTGAATTGCAGCGTACTTTGACTGTTAAATCCTACTACTGTTTTTAGCCTTTGTTTACACTATAATCTTTGTTCTTTCCGGTTTGGCATATATATATACACATAGCTGCTGGATTGACAATGGGCCGGTCAAAGAGGGGCAACAAAGAAATCAATAAAGATTACATAAGTATTTCAAGATAGTCATGATTGTCATTAACATCAAAAAGGAGATTTACTTCCAGATTCTCACTATTTAGAATCAAGAGGAAAACAAGTTCAAGAAATCAGGAAAAAATAGCAATAATAATCAATTCAAATCATTGTGAAGAAGGTGAAGGAATTGTGAAGATCGATCGGGAGATAAGGGATCTCAACATGAAACATTCCAACTGTGATTAATTTCAAAAGTTCACTTGGCAATAGAATCAACAACTTCCACTTATAGGGAATATGAACAAAAGAGATGAAATCAATGTTTCACGAAAGACAAAATTTGTATCATAAAAAAACAAACAGCCAAGAGGAGTCATCAAAATTCTCTTTGTTCAAAAGAGAAACTAAAATCATGGATTCCATATCACAAATAACGTGTTTTCAACCTTGTTCATAAGCTTCTTCCAAAGCAACAAAGATTGTGCATGCTTCTGTTTGATCTAATTAGTATCACATTCTATAATAGAAAAGAAAAAGAAAATAACTGATCAATTACTATCACACCCAAGTAATTATTGGTCTAGGTCAAGATCAAACACCAAAATAGCTCCAAGAAGCATGGATTTGATCTAAAAAAAATTATAATTTGTTTACAAATTTTGAGACATTCATCTAGACAAGGAATTATTTTTCTAAACATTAACAAGTCAATTCCTAAAAATTTGGGCATTAGTGTGAGTCAATGTTTTATGTTACAAGAAGAGGAAAAACATGGTGGACAAGAGGACCCACATGAGTTTATTTCAAGGAAGATAGGATGTAAAAAGGGATTTTTATGAAAGTGGTCGTGGTGTGAATACATTGTTAAATAAAATATTCTCTATCATTGTAGATATTGATGTTCAAAAGGTTTAGAATCCCTTGAACTCTAGCTCTGCTCTTCAATTAGTTCCAATGGGAGAGATCCCAAACATGGTGGTTGAAACATCCTCAAAAATGTTGGAAGAATGCCTCATAGGGAAATTATTAGGGTCAAGATTGAATATTGATGTCTTCAAAAGTTGGGGCTTAAGAAAATGAAGTTAGGTGGCAATCCATTCCATTGTTAAAGTTTTATTTCTTATTTCCTATTCCAAGTATGAATATTGTGTTAGAATCCTCCTCGATAGTCCATGGTTCCGAGGAAGATACAAGTTATTCCTTTGAAAATGGATTCTATGTTTTAACTCAAATTTAGAGAATATAAATGTGTCTCTTCTTTGGGTCCATCTCTTCAATTTTAGCAAGATAAAGTCTTGAAGGGTATAGCTAGCTCTTTTGGGCAACTCATAGTTATTGACACCATGCTACACTCAAGCATTAGGCATCATGCTCTTTTTGCAGATTCACAATTTGTGATATTGACACTAATAGTTTGACTCAAAATTAATTTTCATACTTGAATCCTCTTGTAGAAATTTTCTAGAACCTCTTCTTGATGCCACATTTATTTAGAAAGCATATGTCTTTGAATGTATTTAGATTTTAGAAATTTAAAATAATTTGAAAAGAGTAACCATCATCTAAATAAAATCACCCTTTAACTAGACTAAATCATACACGATCACATCTTTATATCTAATTAAAAATAAATAAATTAAAATTAAATTTATAATAAAAATATCATAGCAGAATACGAGATCCAATCATCAAACATTTCATACAACAAAATCACCAACATCAACAATTCAGTGTATTATCTCCCACTATTAAGTCTTTGCCTGCAATCATGTTATTGTTCACCTACGCTCCCCACTCGTGCGCTTTAAATAAAAATAACTTATTAATAATGGATTCGAAGTTTGCAAAAGTTTGACTGAACTGACCTAATATTTAAGTTTTACCTGATTAAGGTTGACGTTCCTCTGAAAGAAAAATCCAGCTTTATACAGACATTCCGCCGCCATCACCACTCAACCACAACAATCGAATTTTTATGTCAACTGTCAACAGACCAAACTTGCAAAAGACCGTGTGATGCAGTACAATTCTCTATAAGAGAATAATCTCCTTCATTTAGGAATACAATGTGTTTCAGATATAATTATCCTCTTTTTGGCATTTCCATTTTTAAATTAGGATGAGCCATGCCCATCTTTATATGCAAGTGCAGTGCAACTATCAGGGGAGGGAAGAGCACTTAACGTCGGTTGTTTATTTCATCTTCGACATTTTTACTGTCAAGGCAGCAGCAACAATCATATACAATTTCAAAAATCAAAGAATTGAAAGGTAAGAAAGATAACCCAAACACCATTTCCTTGTTTCTGTTTTGACTATACCACGAGTAATCTCTTGTAACATAAAATGGCAGAGGATCGGTTCTTCAAGGATAGCGTACTCTCAATTTTCTAATACCATGGTATGTATTTTGAAATTCAGATTTATAACTTTCTTGTGTTAGTTTAAACTGTGGATGATTTCTAAATGTAAATACATAAATTTATTTATCTTTTGTTTCTTAAAATTATAATATTTATCAATGGGTCTTTGGTCTGTTGGTGAAGTTGAATGGTTCTCAATGAGCCCACTAGGGATCAAGTCTTGCTGAGTGCAAGACTCCAAAAACATAAGGGATGAGGTTGGGATCATGCTTCGGGTGAATTTGGTGGAATGGATACCCCTCAGTCCTTGGCTCTTAGCCGAAGAGGTTTCAGCCAAAGGTTCGTGCTCCCATATTGAATAGCTAAAACGAATATGGGTTTGATATAAAACCCTCAATGAAAAAAGTAAAATTTATACATTTTAATTAGAGGGAGGTGGACCGTTGAAGTTAACCTTCACACATTGCTAGAATTACTTGTGAAGTGTGCTGAGAATGTAACACCCTAAAACAAAATGCCTTGTTTTGATTTGATTTAGGATATTATCTATGTTCTTTTTAATTACTCCTTACCTACATCTAATATCCCTCATTTTGGTGTTTCAACTTTTGGCTTGTTATATTGTTGTTGCAATACAAATTTTGTTTTCAAATATATATGTAAATAATAATTCTAGATTTTAATAATAATTTTACATATTCATTTGATGCAGTGTGAGTATTAGTTATGAAATATATAATGATGAAAATTTTGACATTATATCTGTACTATGAAAATAGTGTATACTGTGATAGACATTAATCTTATTTTATTCATATTGTTTTATAAATTATGATTTATTCAAGTAAAAGCTTGTACTATTGATGCTTCATAGTGATTGTAGGTATATGCATAAATCATTGGTAGGTGATCAAATAAGGTCAAGTGAAAATAATCCATGAATATAGTGAGACTTGATATAGTATTGCTCATTTGGTGTTTTTGATGTTTGTGATGAATCAAGTTATTAGTATGAATTATTGAGTTACAAGTATTATCATTTTTTATAAACATTAGTGATAGTACTCTGATCAATATCATAGAATAGATTTCTTTGTTAGTCTTGAAATTGTTGTTATTTTTCTCACTTATGTAATATAATCAATTCTTTTAACTATAGTAGTTAACACAAGAACTATTTCTCTACTCATTCATATAGGCTCGATAACATTATAATATATAAAATCATGGAAAAGACATGAGTTTATTAACCTTATCACAAGGATTATGGTGGCATGAAACTAACCTTAAAATATTTTGGATTTGTGATTCTATTTGTTGCTAGGAGATTGATTCCATTTGAAAATACAAAAATCATAAAGTCCTAAGTATAATGACAACTTATGCATGGTCATTTCTACAATGACAATTCTAAATATATATTTTTAATATGTATTGTGCAAAACATAAGTAAAATAATACCACCACCAAAGTGGAAAATTGGGGATATTTCAATAGTTAATAGTATTAACTAGCTACTTTGGATCATTTAATTAATCCTCTTGAAGGAGGTGAAAGTAGTGGATTTTGTGATAAGTCATTAGTTTTGCATGGGTTAAGTTACAAAAAACATATTGGAGCCTATGTCCAAATTTTTGTTTCATGCCATGGTTTAAATTTTAACTTAATCTATGAAAGTGTAATCTCAATTTGTATCCCTTTAGTATCAAATTTTTCCTAAACTAGGTCAAAATACCAAGATTCATTAGCCTATTATGTGTCATGTTTGCGTAAAAGGTCAACTAAAATAGTTTTGTAAAGTAAAATTTTGTTTATGTCGAAAAATAGTAACTTGCTACTTTTAGAAAGTGTTGTCAAATGAACATGTATTAACCTAAAAATTTACCCAAAGCACCAAAATTATATAAAAAAGTCATACTATGGTGGAAAAATTAGTCAATAATCACCTACAAATAATGCAAGATATTAAATTTTCAAAATCTTGAAATCTTAAAAAAATATTCTAATTGGATTCTAAATATTTGAATGAAGGAATATTTTCTTCAAAATTATAAAAATTAGTGTAGAATTTTCAAGAGAATAAATCACATTGAGATCTTCAATTTTTTTTAAAAATGAAGGTCAATTGGATACTTGGATCAAAACTTATGGCTTCTAGAAACTTTCTTTTTTCGTAAGTACTTGTGAACACAAAAATGTGCTATTTTTCAAGATTCTAAAAGAAATTTGACAAGAATATTAACTAAACATACCATATCTAAGAAAAATAAACATGATTTTTATTTTCTCAAACTTGGGAACCAAATTCAAGGAAATGTATAAAATAAAAATTCAATTTTATTAGCATAAATTATGATTTTGGAGAGAATAAAATTGGAAAGGGAAAAATTGTTGAAGATTGTCATTTTCTCCTTGAAAGATAATAAAGTTTTACTCTCTATTCCAATATGTTGTATCAAATTTTATTTGTAATAATGATATGATTACATCTGATTAACTCCGACATACATTGCATGTTCTTTGAGATATTTAATTTTTCAAGGAAAGAAAAAATTGTTTTCTCACATATTTTTTATAGGATTCACTAGTTTGGTCAATTCATACTATTATTTCTAGATAGTGATATGGTTATGTGGTGTTCCTGGATGATTATTAAGTATAATGTCATTCCATAAGTCAATAATGAGGATTTTATATTATTGCAATGAAATAATAAATTATTATTAAACCACATATTGGAACAATTTTTAGAATTTGTAATCCCAATGAGTAGGCTCCAATATTTCCTAGTATTCTTATCCAATTAAACTATTAAAAATAAGAAAAATACACTTTGTACTTCTATATTAGTAGTTTAGGTTTATGTTCATGTCCACCCATTAATGATACAATAAAATTAGGATTGCATTTAACTATTCTAAAACCCTACCTATGTCTTACATAAAAAAATTACCTACTTTATCACTCTAATAAACCAAATTTTCTACAAATATCTAGTGTTGGTATATTAGGCCCACATGCCTAGGTTTTTTAGAGGTTAAAGTGTAGAAGAGAGTCATGTATATATCAATTGTTGACCCATTACTCATAATATAATTTGATCACAAAGATTCACAACATCTTAGAAGATTCTTGTAATAGGTTGAAGAACAAAACAAATTGCACAAAATATTAGGGCTTTATTGTGTTCCATGAGTTGAAAAGAGAATAGTAGGAATAGAAATGGGGTATGAGATTTTAGTTGGTTTTTCATATCTCAATTTCCTAGGTGTTATTACTATTATTCAATGTGGTATTTCTAGATCATCTTGTAAGAAATAATTATTGGTCCAAATGTGGAGGTCTTCTAGGCTTTTAGTTCATTCAAATTACAAGTAAGTAGTGTGATTACATTTCTTACTTGTAGAATCATAAATTATAACCCTAGATAATTTTACACCAGGTTTAGCTCCCCCATATATTCTTGGACCTAGTTATGCTCTTAAATTGCTTGTTTTATGGTCATTTTAAAGAAATCAGAGTAAAATCAAGAATTAATATTTAATATTCATTTAAGGATAGAAAATTGCCCAAAATAGCTCAAGGCTAAGGAATCACCATTCTAGCCTATCTTGGCCCAATTTAAAATAGTTATTTTTGATATTTTAACATTCACAATGAGGAATTCAAGCGGGTTGTCTTTTCCTTTGATGGGAACAAAGCCCCGGGTCCTGATGGTTTCCCTTTGTTTTTCTTCCAATGGCTCTAGGAGATTGTTGAAGAAGATGTGGTTAATGCTGTTAAGGAGTTTTTTGGAGCCAGATGTCTTTTAAAAGAATTAAATGCTACTTTCTTGGTTCTCATCCCTAAGAAATTCAGAGCTAATAACTTTGAGGCTTTTAGGCCTATCAGTCTCTATAATTCTTTATACAAGATCATTTCTAAGGTCTTAATCTCTAGATTCTTAATTTTTCTACCTTCCTTGATTTCTCCTCAACATAATGGTTTCGTTCTTGGCAGAAAAATTCTTGATTCTATAGTCACGGTTCATGAGAACATTCACTCCCTTGTTGAGTCGAAGACTGAAGGTTTCCTCTTAAAGCTTGACATCTCAAAAGCCTATGACAAAGTTGATTGGATTTTTTAATTCAAAATTCTGAAGGCATTTGGCTTTAATAATAGGGTTGTTCAACTGGTGGAACAACTTGTGTCCACAACTTCCATATCGATTATGGTAAATGGATCCCCGACCTCCTTTTTTTAGAGTAGTAGAGGCCTAAGGTAGGGTGATCCTATATCTCCTATTTTATTCACTATTATGGCTGAAAGTCTAGGTAGGAACCTAAAAAATTTGGTAGACTTTAAATTTATCTTTGGGCTCAGACCTTCCTCAGGCAACTTGGTGTGCTCTCATCAAAAATTCATTGATGACACTATGCTCATGGGTCAAGCTTCTATGTTTGAAGGCAAAGCTATAAAACAACTGCTTGACAAGTATGGGAGAGCTTCAGGACAACTGATCAACAATCGAAAAAGTTTGTTGTTCTTTTTCAATACTCCGGCTCATCGATAGACCAAAATTGCCAGAATTCTGGATTGTAAGGTGGACTCCCTTCCTGCCACCTACCTGGGTCTTCCTTTAAGTTTGAAACCTCCTGATTCTTTCTAGATATCATTGGTGGATAGATTCAGTAAGAAGCTTGCGGGTTGGAAAGGTGCTCTGCTTAGTCAAGCTGGTAAGCTTCGGCTCCTCAAAGCCTCTCTCCAAAATCTTCCTATCTATGCCTTGAGCCTCTTTAAGATTCCAGCTAAATTTGCTGATACAATTGAAAAAATTCAAAAAAGATTTCTTTGGTCGGGTGTTGAGGAAAATAAAAAAGTTCCCTTAATTGACTGGAATCTAGTTTGTAGACCTAAAAAGAACAGCGGACTTGGGTCAAGAAGAATTAGAACTATTTATAAAATCCTCTTAGCTAAGCAAATCTAGAGAATCTTCTCTTCCTCTAGGGAGTGGATCGATATTCTAGCTAGCAAATATTTAGAAAACAACTGCTCTTCCATTATTAAGAAGGAACCCCACCTTCTTCCGAGAGGATCTATATGCTGGAACAATTTAATTTTTGGAAAAAAGATTATGGAGGAAGGCATTGGTTGGCAAGTGAGAAATGGTAATTGTACCAGATTCTGGGAAGATAGATGGCTTTTTAAGGAACCCTTGATAAAAATTAATTCCTTTAGAAATCAGGCTAAGAATTGTAAGGCGAGGTTTGGAACTTATGTTAAAGATTACAGAGTAAATGGTAATTAGGTGGACTTGGGTAGAGTCAGTTGGACTTTGGTCCCCATCCAGACTATGCTACTGGCTGTTAGACTTAGTTCTGAGTAGCTGGAGGACCGTGCGGTTTGGATTGACGATCCCTCTGGTAATTTTTCTATGTCTTCTGCTTTTGCTAAGATCACTTCTTCTTTGGATCATCCTCCCTTTTGGTCTAAAGCTTGGTGCAAACATCTGATACCTAAAATTAATATCTTCTTTTGGATCTTGCTCCAAAATAAGTTGCTTATGATTGACAACCTATGTAAACGCGGATTTCAAATCCCTAATAGATGTTGTCTTTGTAAGATGGATGCTGAATCTGTGAGTCATTTATTCCTTCATTGCTCTTTTGCTACTTCTCTTTGGGAAAATTTTATCAGGTTATGGAACCTTCTTTGGGTTTTCCCATTGTCCATTGAAGATCTCTTTTCTCAGTGGAAAGCCCCAACAAGGAATCCTTTACTTAGGTCTTTTTGGAATTTATCATTCCCTCATATTGCTTGGGGCCTTTGGAAAGAACACAACAACAAAATTTTTAGGGCCAAAGAAGCCTTTGTGGATTATGTCTTTGATAAAATTGTTAGATCCCTGAAGGAAAACTTCAAAGCCATGGCCCAGAAGGAGAGGAAGACCATGAATGCGGAGTATTCGAACTATGACCTATTTGTTGCTAAGGAATGGAACATAAATCCTAATTTGTCTAGTGCTACTATGAAGGCCAAAAAAGACAGAGAGGGAGTTTGCTGGACTTTTCCACCCAACAGGTGGATCAAAGCTAACTTTGATGGTGCAGCTAAAGGCAACCCGAGGGTGGCGGGCTATGGAGGAGTTATAAGGGATTCCAATGGAAACTTCATTGGTGTGATTGCCTCGCCTCTTGGCTCTCAAACTAATCACCTAGCGAAGGTAGTTGGAGCTTACCATATCATAAATATAGCCCAAAGTTTTAACATTAAAAATCTATGGCTTGAGGCAGACTGCAAAAACATAATTGACTGCCTCTGTGGAAAATCTGCACCCTCGTGGACTATCAATTCATGGATTGATGAAGCCAAATTGAAATTGGCCAAGTTTGAAAAAGTTAAAATATCACACGCCTATAGAGAAGCCAATGCTGTTGCAAACTTTTTTGCTAATGAAGGAGGTAAGAGTAAAGAAGTGTGTACCTGGCTAAATAATAGCGATCTAAATTTTAATGTTTGTGCCCTATTAAAGTATGATAAATCACATGGTAGGGCAACATGTTATCCATTTAATGAGGACACGTTGGATCTATCACATCACAATAATTAGATTGCATGGGATTGAGCCCAATGGAGTAATTTGCAAGTTAACTTCGCACACTTTGTGGGTTCTAAGATTTGGTGAGGCCAATTTTAGAAAGGCTTGTGTTTGGACCTACCTCACTGTGTTGGCCGATATGGGAGGAGATAGAAAGCGAACTAAGCTAGATAGCTATGAAACTCACATGAAAAATTCCAAGGTTTGGAACAAGATTAAAAGTGGCGGGTTGATTCCTTTCCTGGAGAAGCTTCATGGCTCTGACCAGGAGGCTACAAATCTCTTCACCAAAAATTGGCATGATGGTAATTTGACCATGTTTGGAAAGAATGTGGAGCTCAATGAAAATCTTATTGCCGATGTTACGAGATTACCCATTGATGGGAAGAAGTTTTTTAGGGATAGGGCTTTCTCTGATGAAGCTATTACTAGATTTCCAAAAAAGGACAAGGAAAAGCAAAGCTTGGTCAAAATTGCAAACAGTTACTTCAATGTTGACTCCATAAAAACTATATGGAGAAAGGTTCTTCGGGTCATCATGGAGTATATTACGGTGGATGGGCGATTCACTAAAGTCTATGGCTACCACTTTGCTCTTCTCAACCATTTCCGTCACAAGGTAAGGGTCTCTATCCCCTTTTATCTTTTCTGCTCCTTGAAGAAAAGTTTGGAGGACAATAAGAAAAACCCTAAAAGATTCCCTATTCTTCACACTGGGTTAATTAGGTTGATTGTTGAACATCTTCATGTGCTCGCCCCTACTATTTTGGAAACCAACCCAGATTCTGAGAGTGATGATACTGAGCCAAGTGGCTCGGAGCATTTTCCTAACCCTAGACCGGCTAGAAAAGCCCCTAGTTTACATGCTGGCCCTTCCAGGGAGTCGGGTAAAATCCGTGTTGAGTCTGAGACTGACTGTCCTCCTCCTAAGTTCAGCTCTATTGGCAAGAAAACCCAGGCTAAAAGCCTTGTCTCTTACTCTGAAGATTCCTCTGAGTCAGAGGATTCTAAGACCAACTGTTTTGAGCGCTGTGCTGACCCTTTGCCGAACATACACATTGAAGATATTTCCCCTATTGACACTAGAAAAGAGCCCTCTCTTGATTACCTCAACCTTGCTAAAACCAATTCTGAGTCCCATTCCAAACTCTTGGATTGGACCTCTAAAATTAACGAGCTGAAAATTAAAAACTGGGCCCTGCAAAGTAAGATCGATGACATGGGTACTAGGATTGCTGAGTTGGAGAAGAAATATACGGTTCATAGTAATAGGAACATTGACATCGAAGCTGAGAGCTTAAGGAACACCATCAGAACTGTCATTGAACAAAACAACCATATAGCAAGACATAATGCTATAATTATTAATGCGATGACTGAAAAGCTTGAAAAATCCTAGCAGGGATCTCTGGTGGTTGATTTGGAAGATACTAAAGATAAAAGCTAGGACACATAAGCTAGCATTTCCAGAAGAACCCATGCCAACTTGAAGCATAAGGCCCCCCTTACTCTGAAAATGGTACAAACCTTTAAAAAGGGGGTTAAAGATATGTAGGATATGGAGGCAGAGACAGAGACTGTCCTTAGGTCTTTGAAGTAATGGCTGGGTCCTGTGTGGTTTTTCTGCTGTCCCTTCTTTCCTGACCCTTCTGGTCCTTTTAGTTTGGTTGCTGCTGGTTTTTTCTCGGGTAGCTATTTTTTTTGGTTGAACTTTGGTGTTATTTTTGCTATATTGTAAACTTTGTGGTTTCGGGTCCCGATAAAACCCGTTTTACCCTTTTATCAAAAACATTCACAAATTTAAATTCATTTGTATTTTTTGATAATTACTTTTGTAGGAAAAAAATTTAATAAATATAAATACAAGTTTTTTTCATCATTTGAAATCCTAATAAAATAATTAAGTAATTGAGCACCTTAAAAATTATTCAAGAGTAGAATAATAAAAAATCTTAGTACATATTATCTGTCAAGATTCATATTTGTAATGCATCAAGTTCATATGTGAGTTTTTTCATGTTTTATGTCCATTTTTTTGGTGAGTACTAACACTTGCAAGATCGTCAATCAAGCAACCAATTCTCCCTACATGAGATGAGTATAATTACATTATTTGATCAAGGGAACCTATCTAAGTGGTAAGTTGCAACACTTTTCATTTATCACTTTTTTATCCATTTTTCCTTTGCTAGGCCAAGGGTAAGCACTCTTTACATAATCATAGCCATTATGGAGCTCGAAAAACTAAAACAGGGTTTGAATTAGGAAAGATCCTATATGATACAAACCTTTCTCCCCTCTCTTGTGTGTAGGTGGAAGATTTGAAGTGGGTTTGGGAGAATATTGAAGTTATAAATGCAAAATTAAACATTCAAGCCTCCTACTTCAATAAATTAGGTCAAATAGAATTAATAATCAACAAACAAAGTCTCAAAGCTGAGTCCAAGATGAAAGAACCTATAGACTATGACCATTGTAGATCTATTCATAGATTCTTGAGATCTACATTCTTTGGTTTACGACACCAACTTCCTTGTCTAGGAAATTTGAATCCTAATTTACATGTTAGGTTCCTATGTCTTTGCACTCTATTATTTTGTGGTTCATTTACCTATTTTAGTTTTTCAATTATCAGTATTTATATTAGTTTGTCATAGATTTATAGTTGACATAGGTAAACTTTTACATAATCAAATCAAGTTAACTCCTAATCAATCAAATCAATATCAAAACCCCCAAAGAAGAACCCAACGATTGATCCATTATTCTGGCTCTTCCATTGAGCTTAGTAGCCAAGTGGGTGTATGTGATAAATTTTTCTTCCTCTAGTATAATTTTGGGAAAGGTGTGATTTAGAACCTATATCCATTTTTCCACTTCAAATTTTGGTGAACCCACATATCCTACACTTGCAATTTTCTAACTTTTATAGAATAAATTCTAAAAATTGATCAAAATATTAGTTATTTGAAGGTTATGCTATTGATTTGCATTTATTTCAATTTATAAATTAAGCATTTTCTCTCTTTTTTCATAAAACATTAACCACCTTGGTGAGACATGAACATTACAAATATTTTGAATTTAATTACACAATTTCATATATGATTTTCCTTGCTTAGGGATTCAATCCAAGTGTTATTTCATTGAGAAGTCTGTGTGCAATCTCAGGTTGTTTTCATTTGTCAAATTTCATGCACATTTTAGTGAAAAGCATTGAAAAAGTAAAATATTTACATAGTGTTTTTCATTTCAAAAGATTAAAAGATGATATCTTTGAGAATTTTGAAGATAATCTTTTCTTATAAAAGACCAAAGGCTTAAACAATTTATATTATTCTTAAAACTGAAATACATAGTTATATGATTAGAGCATCTATGTCAAGGGAGAATGTTTATCCCACTGAAGTGGTAGTTTAACTTGAAATTCAAGACAAAATTAATTGTAGTCATAGCCCATTGAGGGCAAAAAGGAGAAAAATCTATAAAACTCCCCCTCCCACCCAGCATGTAGTCTAAAACAACTACTCAAAATGAATGATGCTCAAGCATCCACCAAAACTCCCATGACCTATCGAGGGGAAAAATTGAAACATCTATAAAACTCCCCCTCCCCCCAACATGTAGTCTGAAGAAAATTCTCAAAATGCATTGTGCTCTTTAACATCCACCTAAACTCCCAACCGCCCAAACAAATCTTCAAAATCTTGCTATCAAATAAAACAACCAACTATGGAATAACATTATATGCATATGGATAGAAATAATAGAGTGAAAACCTTGTAGATTTAGCTAGACTATAGATTACAAACTTCTTCTATATATTTGATGAAATTGTAACCCATTCAATATCTTGAACCAACTCAACATGCAACATTTTCTTCAGGAAGCTTATTGCCACCTCCATCTATCTCTATGTTCATGCATCACCTCACCTTTGATATCAAGTATGAAGAGGTAGAAGGTTACTTCCTCTTCTGGAACTAGAAGACAATCCAAGTCATAGGGCCTAGTTATGCCAAGATTGAAGGATGTAACATCCATCACCACATCCATCCCACCTAATTTTTTAGGTATAAATAACTTTTGAGGCATTTCCACCACCTCTTCCTTCAAAGTATGCAGGTCTACTAGTGCCACCATGAATTTAATGAAATATCTAAGTAAACCCTATACCACTCATCAGACACTAGAAATTATAAACCTAGGATGAGTTTAACTGCTCCAATCAACATAAAATCTACTTCGACCATGATTTTCTTCAACTAAAGCTCTGAGATTACACCTCAGAAGGCCATCTATCTATGAGTAATCAATAGGCTAATGGTATTTTCCATACCTTCTCACTAAAATGAAAAACTCCCTTGTGGTAGGTATAAATGCTATGAATTTTAGACTTCTTTGTCAATTAAGACACACTGATTACTAATAACACTCTTGCTTGAGAAGGCATCCCAAAGATTGTACCAATAGATACTACTAAAAACTAACCGTACACATATCTTGTTACTGATGATGAATTTAAGCTTTCACACATGCTCAACCTTAGTCTTGGAAGAAAAAACCACTAAGATAGATGCTACCACAAGCACATAACAATAGTGACTATGGCTAGCTTCTTTGATTTTTAAAAGGAATCTTCATTCTAGAGTAATTACTCATTAATACCTATCAAATCAAGATTTAAATATGAACATGGTATGAAGAGAAAACCATCACCTTTGGCTGAGAAAATATTAATATTGTACTCCCTAAAATTTAGAAGGCTTCCTAATGTTTACAGTGGTGTTTGTGAAATAAAGTTCATGAGTAGGTGTGATAGCGATCATAGAGTCCCAAGATCCCTCTAGAGGTGATAGCAATCCAACAATGCATTATTTAGCTTTCTTTGGCCTTAGGTTTGTGCTGAAGTGACATGTGGCATTAGTGTACATCAAGTTCTTATTAGAAGCTTTCAAATCCACACTTGTGGAGCTATGAGTATTAAAACAACCTATAGTGCACCTTTGTGTAATCTATAAGCTTAAAATTCTCTTACACTTGCACACAAATGACACGTGGTGTTGGTAGGTGTCAGACTCAATATGTTTTCCTCTTGAAAATTCCCTTAGGGGAATATAATGTAGCAATCATATCAAATTCAAGCTATCATAATATTTCGACCCACTCTTGGGGTCATGCAACAATAATACATGTGATAATAACTTGCAAGCAATTAAATAACGAATCATGCACCTTTCAACAGTCTTCAATCTGAAAATGTTCCTATGCTTACACCCATATGACATGTGGAATTATTGGATGTCAGGCTCAATATGTTTTCTTTTGGGTCCCATCCATGGAGGAGAGTAGTGCAAAAATTGTAGTGAAGTCAAACTGACACATGGCCTTACTAGTACACCTAATCCAAGGTCCAAACAGGATGACTTCTTAGTCTTTTTAGACACCAAATTTAAGGTTATTCTTTGGAGACCTCCCATGGAGGGGGATTTTCCTATAGATTTCATGGCATTTTTCACCTAGGCATAATAAGCCTCTATATTACTAATTCAATATTTAGAGAGCTAGCTTCCATAAAAAGGACCAATTTATTGCACCTTCCCACAACCTTCAAACTCCAAACATTTAAAAATTGCATGTGAAATCCATGTGGCACTAGTGGGCATTAGGCTCAATGTATTTGTACTTCAGGTCCTTCTTTGGGGGAGGGAAACATTGCGGTGCTTGGGGAGGTTAGGATAGGGCCATCCCATGGACCAAATGAGATAGATTTTTTAAGGCATTGGTAGATGCTAGGCTTAATATTAGGATTTTTGATCCACCCTTGGAGAAAAGACTTGTGGAGCATATAACATCTTGCATAAACATATGCTTATTTAGTACTAATACAGGATGCAAATGGTTAGTTAATACACCAACGAGGTGGGAAACACATATGATCCATCATTAACCATGCAACTAAATTGAGACCCTTGAAACATCAATCCGATGAATTTCCTTACAAATGATTTGCACAAAATCCTCCAAGTTTAAAAAATTGGATGGATTGATTTGGATGTTTTTTGTCCCCATTTCGCACGTGTGATTTGCAAGGGTGGCTAGTGTAGACTTAGCTTCCTTGTAGCAATGTGTAATCATTACTAAGGTGAAACCATTGAGGATCTCCTAAAATAGTTTCAAGATGTAAGAAATGACCCAATTTCTTTCCTATTGATTCCTAAAAGTGTTAATGATTTTTAAAAAGTCTCATTCAATGTGAATATTTTTGAGCTACATGTTATGTGCTATCTTTACACCTGCTAAGAGGACATGTTCCTCTATTACAATGTTAGTGCCCATAGGTATCTCCAGAGAATTTTATTTTAGTAACTCTCCTTTGTCATTGTAGATTACACAACCTAGCCTAGATAATCTTGAGTTGCATTTAGATGCGCGATAAAAAAATATTTTTATGACATTTCAGGGGTGGGGTTCACCATTTAATTCTACTTTTATCAATTTTTTTGGCATTAGACTGTGCCCCCTATTTTGGAACCTTGAAGACAGACCAATACTCTAACATTTCATTATCCATGCTTGAGAATGAGTTACATGGGTTTATTTTTTTTACATCTATCATTACTACTTCTGATATATTCCTTCCCAATATTTTGAGGAAAATTTTGAGATCTAAGAAATTGTTTCTAAAAATCCTTCTATTTCATTCAAGCCATATATTCCACACTAGTAAGGCCAAGATTGATCACCACCCATAATGCTTCAAAGAGAGAACCTTTATAGAGAAGAGACCAACTTCAAAATAAATGCAAAATGTTGTTTAGCAAGGGGAATGAAAATAAAGTTTAGTTTGAATCCAATTCTAGCATGTTTGAGAAAAAATGGAGAAAAAGCTAGTCCATTGATTCCTAGTGGGCACCACATATAATATAGTTGAATGGTTGGGCTAGGCTCAGCTTGGAAAGACAACAACTAGTTAGAATCTAGTTATGATGAGCTAACCAAGAAAAAGTGCCCACTTTAGGGAGAATTGAGGTTTGTCAAAAAAGCTTAAATGGCCACTTACCTAGTTGAATCATGTCATTAAAGATCAAAGATTTGTAGCCTTGTTTGACGCTATATTATCCTATTTTGGAAGGGGCCCAAACACATTTATCCTTAGAATCTGAATGTAACACATGGTTCTTGTGTCCAATATTGATTTTAGCTTATGTTTCTAGTTTTGGGGGAATGGGAATTTCCAAGATAAATTTAGTTAGTTAAAAAAAATAAAAATTGAAAATTCCATTTAAACATATTGCATTGCTTTAAAAATATAAAATTTTATGTATGTGTGTGTCGTTGAACACTCAAAATACTGAGGGGGGGGGGAGGGGGGTGAATTAGTATTCTTTTAAACCAATGAAGAATTTAAATAGTCAAGGTGGTCCCAAAATACTAGTTTACAATTACCTTGATGAAGCAATATTGCAAAAACACTCCCAAAAACAAAAAAAAAGGGTTTTAAGGGGTTCTCACAAACCCATCAAAGGGTTCGCTCGAACCCCCTAGCTCAAGAGAACCTCTTTTTCATGCCAGGTTCACTCAAATCCCATATGATGCATTTTTTATAAATAAAACAAAGAAAAAATTCAGAAAATGGGGGTTCGAGTGAACTCCCCTTTTCTCAAAGGGGTCAAGGGGGTTCACTCGAACCCCCCTTTTTTTTCCCTTCTCCCTCTCCTTTCTCATTTTACTACAAAATTTTGCATTTCCAGGCTTAGGTTGAGGATGAAAATGGAGGAAACTTCATAGACCCAACTAGATGATGGTAGTCCTCAGAACGAGCTATCCATCAAATATAATTTTAATATATTTTTGTTTTATTATATATATTTTTTAGTTTAATTAAACATAGGTTTTTCACCAAAAATCAAGCTCTCTATTTAGCACATCTATGCACTAGATATTGATGTCCTTGATTGAACAAAATAATTTGAATTTCGATACATACAAAAAAAGTTGTGCTAGCAAGTAAACCTATGTCCAAATTGTAATTGGTTTGACTTCAAAATTTAATTAAGAAAAAATATTAAATCAAACATTATGAAACCAATTGCATGCACTAGATATTTTAGTTATGAATCTAAATTCAAAAAAGTTAGAATTTGATCCTTCATATAAAAAAAACTGTGTTAGCAAGTACACACCACTCTTTAAAAATGGTGTCTACTATTAAAAAATAGTTTTCAAAGGATATGGAAAAAGAAATGCAATTTGATTCCAATTTTTTTTTAAATAATGTATTTAGAACCTACAGATAAAATGTCACAAATAACTATTTTTCATCATCTTCAAATTCTTCATGGTTTAGCAGCTATAGGCTCCCAAAAGTGAAGATTTAGTTAAAAAAAATTAGTTCAATTTCCAGTTTGGCAAAAAAGTGTAAACTAGTATTGTGGGATCACCCCTCAATCCACATATCATAATGAATTTCTAGTAATGAATGAAAGAATTAAAACAACCAATAACATCACACAACACATGAACATAATTTTTTTTATATGAAAAGCCCAAAATGGGAAAAACCATGGTGATGATTAGCTCACAATATATTATAACCAATCATCCTATATTGCAAAATTTCTCACTGTATGTGGAATCACTGCCCACTTAAAGATAAAAGAGATAGAAGAGATTATGGAACACAACTAGGTTTTGAACTATTGCAATTGCATCTAACATATGCATGAAATACAGTTCCAATGAATCTCAAATAGAAACTTTACACACTTCATATTGATTTTACTTAATACTCTACCCTGTTTTGCATTCACTATATATTTGAACAATTTTCATCAACAAAATCTTATCTCTTGACTACTCAAAACATCGAAGAGGATCCTTCATATATATCTGCTTGATCTATAACATCAATTAGGTTGGCCTAGTTGGATGTAATCTACAAAATGTAACTTTTTTGCTCAATAGACATACATACACTCTTCACGCTAAGATTCAAAAATCAAAATAATTCAAAACAGGTTCACATGGACCTAAAACAACACCTTCATGATGGATCACCACTTATTCGAACTCTACAATACATAAAACTCATTATACTTAATAGAAAAATTTGCCAGCTGTACACCCACATTCTCATACATGGACCTCCTAACTCTATGCCATCTAGAATACACACATATGACACCTATCAACATCTCCATAACTCTACAAAGCTAGATTGCAATGCATGGAGAAGTGTAGATTCATCAAAACATATGCATTGAACTGGAAAATGCCTATAACTACTAGTCTGAAATTCTATTGCTAATAACTTCCACACTAGGAGACAAAAAAGATGAAAATTTGGAATTAGGTTCCTCTGTCAAGCAACAAAATTATACTAGAACTGGACAGTAATATCTTACTATACAAAAAAATACAGACCCAAAAATTGAATGTTTGTATACAAAATTTACCTATATTGACAATTAGTCAATTTCTATATTAACCACTTTCAAAGGATCAAACCTTCATGCAAAATTGGCTTTCATAATAATCCTCAAACATGTTCAAGCTGTCCACAATGATTTATACAATAGTATTCATTCAATAATACAATGTAGACATCAATGACAACACTATAATACATAACTAGACAATTTGTGCTCATCCCACATGCTCATGTTGCCAACAAATAGATCAATGAAAAAATCCTTATTCTTCCAACAATCTCCCCCTTTGTCATTGATGGTGACATATCTTAAAAATATCCAAAATTACTCCCTCTTTGACATCAAGGGAAAAGGGCACATACAACAACAATCTTACTTATATACCAGATCTCTCCCTAACAAATATATGCATGTATACAAACTTAAAAATGAGCTAACTCCCCCTAGGACTGCTATCCAACAAAAAATTGAACTGAACATATAATTTATAGTATCTACATATGTACAAAGGAATTTGAAACAATAACTAAAATACATAAAAGAAAAATAAATATTGTCAACCAAAATAAGTTGAATCTTGTAGCTACTCAAGGTGGTCTTGCCACTATTACTTTCCTTCTTCCTAAATTCTCTTGGCTATTCCAAGAATTCTACACTATGTCTCCAACTCCATCAATAGTTCTTCACCTTCTTCCAGAGTGTTGGGTAGCAGATTAAGCTTTGTAGCCTTGTCAGCACTCAACAAGGCACTAGAAAAAGATATGAGCTTTGAGTTCACTAGGTCCTTGAGATTTTAAAACTACATAATGATCTTTTCCTTATGAGCCTGTAGTTGGAAGAACTACTCATGTAAATCCTCTATTGTTGACCTTGTGCTTCTATTCAGGTCATGTGTCAGCTCATACACACTAGAAGCTTTGTCAATATGTAACTCAATTGAGTCTATTTCATCCTTTATGCTCTTTGTAGCTCTAGGCCACTTCATGAAATATTGAAATAAGGCTTTGGCATCTACCATAGAATCCTATGCACCCTTGAGACTTTCTGGAAATTTATTATGTTAATGGGAACACTTCTTCATTATCTCCATTAGCCTCTTCTCATCCATTTTCTTATCTAACTTTTTTTCCAGCCTTTTTTTTAAACCAGAGGCACATTCCTTAAAAGAATCAATCAAAAATTTTAGGTTCTCCATACTGGACAATGAAAATTATCAATGGTTTCTCTAGGTATGGCCTCTTTTAGAGTTTTCATAGTCTCCTTAATCAATTCTCTACTCTTCTGATGAGTCTCAATTATTTCCTTCTAGGAAGATGCATGAAAGACATCTCCTAGTTGAAGCTTGTGGAGGGGAGATATCTTATCCAAGTCCACATTTCCTTGTTGTATGGGTAGTTGTAGTAGTAGAGAAAACACAAAAAGTTGTACTAGTAGTTGCATATTGAGTAGATTATTTAGAGAATCATTAGAGGTTACTAAAGATTCACCAGTTTCCTTTTATTATGTGGACTTCTCTTTTAGCTCCTTCTCCTTATCACCAGTGCTAATTGGTGTCTCTACTTTTGTCTTTCCTTTTGCATCATTGGAGGCACCTTCCTTCTTTTTCTCATCTTCTTTATCTATATCTCCTTCACCAATAGTTTATTCTATATTATCTAGAGGGATGATTGTCTCCATTTGGTCTTGTACACTCTCAACATGTGTTTTAGTTACCAGAGGAGGACTAGAAGTATCCTCATTTGCAACATCTTATTCAATAACAACATTTCATCCAACATCCTTCTCAACTTCTACATTTTCTTCTACTATCTCTTCAACATCCAGAAGAATATTATCTTGAGCATCTCCTACATATTTCTCATGCTCATGTTAACCACCATCATCTTGTACATATTCTTCAACATTCTCATCCAGAGAAGTCATCTCCACATGCATTTCTTCTTTGTTCTCTAGGATCATTCCAAACCTTTCTGTTAGGTCTACCACTTTTTCAACACTCTCCTTTCAGAGCCTCTTGAGATCATTTTTATCTCTGCTCAAGAAGGTTGTCACCCTTTGATTTTCTCTGAGTTCCTTATTGAACAACATAGCCAGTGTTTCTTTATTTTCCTCAGAAAGAAGAGAACTAATATTTTCCAATGCATAGAATTTCAATTTAGCCTCTTCCTCTATTATTTCCTATCTTCTTTCAATCAAAACATTCCACAATTCCACAAATAAT
This sequence comes from Sequoiadendron giganteum, assembly GCA_007115665.2. NCBI lineage: Eukaryota > Viridiplantae > Streptophyta > Pinopsida > Cupressales > Cupressaceae > Sequoiadendron > Sequoiadendron giganteum. Next base: position 497,333,874 of record CM021108.1, on the reverse strand, counting down.
TTTTTCTCTATATTTTTCATATCAACTTCAAGAACATCAATATATTTTATAATGTCTTCAACTATAGTGGCCTTTTCCACCTCATCTGGCTCAGTATACAAACCTATAGTTTCTTCTAACATTTCATGCTGGATAGTACCATTGAAAAGTGCATCTATTTTCAAAGGACTGTGGGTTTATACTAGAGGTTTCTTCTTTTTCTTTTCCTTCTCATCTGATGTCTTATTCTTTCAGGAGTCTACCTTCTTCTCTCGCATGTGGATCACAAAGTCTTGTTTTTATTTTTACACCTCATCCTCTTCATCAGTATCCACAATATCAACCTTCTACTTCTTTGAACTTGCTTCACTCTCTGAAGCTTCACCTTTCCTTTTTTGGACCAATTATTGTCCCTCCTCTTCTTCTTCTTCATCTTCGACATTGACTTCCAAGAACTGATCTTTGGTATCCTTGGTGTTCATCCTTCTTTTCACAAGGCCAGATTGTTATGCTACTAGAGCAACCTTTTTCTTTCTTAGGCCTCTTTTTTTGCTTTATTAGAGAAGTATTCTTCTTCACCAAAGCACTCTTAGGTATTTCCTCTTATCTCTTGAAGTAGGCTCGGTCTTGGAGGACTTTTAGGCATTCAAAGGAGTGTAGCTATTCTAATAGATATTGTTACACTTGATGAACTTCCCTGATCACCAAATTAGCCTTAAATACCTCAACTTATTCCAATGTGAGGCCCATTTCTCCTGCAAGTGCTGCAATCATTTTCTCCATTATCTTCTTTAATTGTGATTCTCTTTGGTCAAAGTGGACTTCCATTGATTTCTCTTCATATATTCCATACCTCTCTTTAGAGGTGTCCTTAGGTTTTCTCAACATGTAGTCTACGAACCCCACAATCTCTTCCTTTGTGATATCATATCCCATTTTTGGGATCCATATAGTTATAGGCTCTAAAACTTGTATGATACATTCATCTTTTGTTACCAAGAATGTAATGTCATTCTTGTACTTCTACACCATCTTCTGAGTAATCCTATCCCTTTCTTGCATTCTCTTTTGAAACACCACAAATAATGTCACAAGGGCATCTTCTTGTGCCTTAGCATCTCCCAAACCTCTTAAGAAGTCTTTGATCTGGTGTGCTACAGGTCTACCTTGTAGCCACACAACACTCTTTGTATTAGGGAGTTCTTTCAAGAAACAAAATAATAAACGTATGATTAAACTTCCATATTGAAAAGGATACCTGAAATCCTTTGTATTTTACAAATTCTCCATTAGTTGCTATCTCAAGAGCTTGCAAAATTCATATTCAGGTCCTTTCTCCACCATTTCATAGGTAGTATTGATGGTGGTGGCTGAAAAAACATTTTCTTTGTTTGAAAAGTATATTTTATAGTCAATCATCATTGTGGCATACTTCGTTGTAGGATTCCGAATGTTCTTTACTATCAATGACCTCTTGTGATATGTTGCACTAGTAAGTTTCATCACAACTTCATTCTTTATTAACTTGAGTAGTGAAATGGTTCTAGTTGAACATAAACTTGCAACCTCCCTAATCATTTCATTTGTGATCATCTTGAGCATATCCATCCACACAAATTTTTCATGAATGTGGATCAATGAAATTCTCACCCAAGCATTATCAAGGAAAATTTTGGGAAACCCTTGCCAAACATTGAGTTTCTTAACAACCAAATTATGATACTCTGGATTCAATGTAAAGTCCTCACTATTGAGCTCATTTACCCATACATTTCAAAGCTTCAAATGATCATACTCATCTAATTTTCCATGAGTGTAGATTATTTTGTCTTATGTATGTAGAACACAATAGGGAACCCTCAGAAAAGCATTGTTAGGTTCAACTTCCATAGATTTATTAGGATGTTTCCTTAATTTAGGTCGGGGTCTTTCTATGACCTCAAGAACCCTTAAAGTATCCATCTCAATTTTTTTCCAAACAACTTAAAAAAAAATAGGGCATGTGAAAAAAATATAAAATACCTTTTCCTTCGCTCTTCTATTAGGGTTTCACTCTCACCACCACTCGATCACTTAAATATATTGCACTACTCTTTTCCTATTCTTCTCCTCTTGAAAACTCAATTAAAAATGAAGTTTGATCAATTGAAATCATTTATAACCCTTTTGCAACTTAACCTAATTTTTCATTAAATAGGCAAAATGAAAAACTAGTAAAAACCCTAACTATCTCCACAATCAACATCAAATGCTCCACAAATTTTTGCATCATGATATTTTCTATCGATATCTTCTCCAATAGATCAAATACATTTATTTTCACCTCATATCCATGTGTTGAAGTATCAAACCCATTTCTTTGGCATGGGATGCAAGATTTCCCTTAAAGCCTCTCTTGAGCCAAAGCTCTCAACTTAGTTTTCGAAGGAAAGATCTGCATCATATTATAGTACATACTCATCCCTCTTTTTTCAAATCTTGTCCATCTCCCTCTTTGTTTCTACTGGACCAATCTTTTGTATCGGATCATCCTTCTTTATTGAATTATTCTTCTTCATGTTTTTACTTTTGGAATTATTTAAGAAACTCCTAAGTTTAGCTTAAGTGAATAAAGGAACACGAGAATTAATAATTAATTAATGATTAATTAATTATCAAGTGATTATCCTAATTACTCCAACAACCCCTTAAGATCAAATTAGAGAGTAGCTAGAAAACCCTAATGAATAATGCAATGATAGATGCATGGATGGGTCCTAAATACAATTCCTACTGAGGTACCCATGTACAAATAAATGAATATCTCATAACTAGAGAATGGTAGAGAACCACGTGGGAAAAAATCCTTTCCAAAAGAGAGAAAATAAAATGACTACACTAGTGAAAGAAGGATAGAAGGAAGAATCAATGTGACCACCAAGGAGTACTTCTATCACACAAGTACAAAATATGTCCCTCAATGGGAGAGAGAAAATAAGGATAAGAATCCCCCCATAAAAAATAGCTCCATTGCAATGTTGAATTCTTGAAGACATAATATGATCCAACAACTGTAAATAAAATTTATCCCCTTAGGAAGAAAAAAATCCATTGGTGATTGGAGAATCCAATCCAAAGATATGGGTGAATTTGGAATCCAAATCCAAATGATTTGTACCTCTGAAAACTACTCATGTATCCACATATCAGAAAGAGATGATGTCAATCTAGAAACCTGTGAAGATTGATGTAGAACAAGCTCCAAAGATGATGAAGATGGTGGTGGGCTAACAACAGTGATGTGGCTATCAAAAAATAGGAGATGAATATCCTCAAAATAATCCCCCAAATCTGTAATATAGGACTCAACAAACAAGGATGATATGTACATGCAAGATATGAATCCCAAGTAGTTTTGTTTGGAAGATGTATTTCTTGTTGCACTAAATCAATAGGGGCCAAAGGTATGGTGATTTAAAACTGATTAGAAAAAAAAATAGATGATGTATTCTTGATCTGAAGAGTGGGAACATGAAGATAAGTCTTTGAACCATCAAAACATGCAAGACTTGTGATATAATCAAGCTCCTCTAAAGTATCATCATCAAAGTGTATAGAATTTTCATCTGTAAGAGGTATGAGACAATCTAAAGTAGGATCCTCTAGGTATGGAGATATGTGCGGGTATCCACATATCTTCCAAAGTCATTTCCAAAGTGTCCGGGGACATTCAATTCCTGATACACAACACATAGTGTCATGATGAACACTAGAACATATAACCCCTACAATATGATATCGGATGATATGCCATTTTGATAAACTCCTTGATGTGTCTAGTGTAGGTAGGAGTCCATATAGATAAGGAAAAATATCGAGCCACTTGAGATGTGTTAGGATGTCATTTTGATAAGAATCATAGTTATCCTTTTCCAAGTTGATCATAGAAGGATGAATAGAAAAACCATGATATTTCCTCAAATGATAAAATTAGAGACGAATAACCTTAGTGCATATAAAGAAGATCAAATGAAGTCATATAATGTAAGAAAATCCTTTCCAAGTGCCAAGATGTCTAAGTAATTAAGTAGATGTGAAATGACAAAATTCTAAATAGATTTTACTTAGGGTAGATTTTGGAAAAAGTACATGAATAGATATGAGAAACTTTGAAACATCTTTTGAAAGCCACTGGAGTAGTAAAAATCAGAGGTATAGGTGAAAATTTGTGAGCTTAAGAGCGGAAAAATTAATATTTAACTTCGACTAAGAATAAAAAAAACCGAAAATGAAATTTTATGATGAGACCTCCAGCACTAAAAAATTCTCGGAGCCACCTTTTCGACAATATCTCAATTTCCCAATTTCAACATCATATACCCAAGTTATACCAAAAGGAAAAAGATAGCTCCTTTAGGGAAAATGAAGGGCTAGGAAGGGGCAATAAGTTTGTCCATATGAATGATGTCACATTGACATCATACTGACATTAGCAAATATTTGCTAGAATATTCCTTTTTCTTTGAAAAAATGATCAATGCTTGGAAAATTTCTTGATTATCAAAATTTATCCTATCGCAAAATATGCTGATGAGGGGGAATATTCCCCTACCAAATTGTGGTCACTCACTGATAACCAGATATTGTAATTTTCCACTGGTGAAGTGTGAAGATTCATCGAATATGATCGGTGTCACCAGTAGGATGTTGTTACTGTGTGACTTATGTGGTGGGTGGCCAAAGGTGGGTAGACTGCCACTATAATAGTACTTTCCCACAACAAGCCTATGTAGGTATAAATCCCTACATAGATCCCTAAAATAAAATTTCACCTATGTTTTATTTTTTATTTATTTTTTGTTTTGATTGGAAAAAAATCCTTTTGTTTTTATTTTTGATATTCTAGAATGGGATCCCATTCTATTTTAAAACAGGTACTCATTCCTAAACTAAAACAAGAAAATTAGGAATGCATACCTGTTTTAAAATGGGTACCTATTCCTATTTTAGAAACTTTACCTATTTTATAATGAGTGCCTATTCCTTAAAGCTAGAATCTCGAAGCCAATATTTTCTTGGGTTTGGAGGCTTGATCCTTAGCCTTTGACTTGCAACTAAAAATCCAAGGTAGATTCAAGAGAAATGTCCAACTTTGGCAATATAGCTGATGGAATTTTTTTTTTCAGAATTAATCTATGAAATTGAAAACCATCATAGATCACAATGTCTAGTTTTCAAATATATATTTTTTTCAATATTTGATTATTTTTTTCTATTTTTAATTAATTTGCTTAAAGAAAATTGATCCATAAACTTGAAATATCAGACTTTTTTGATTTTTTAATAACTTTAATCTATTATTATTTTTACAAAAAAATTATATGACATCAATCTTCATAAAATTCTCTTTATAAAAAAAAAAATTAATAAATAATTAGTTTAGATCAAATTATGTTGTCCATACATTTTTATTTTAAAAAACAGTAATTAGGGCCAATAAAATTTTAATTAAAAAATATTAAAAAAAAATAAGAACAAAAATATTCACATCAATGTTGAGGTTGTTACATATCTTTTCCCAAAAGGTATTATAAAAATATACTTTTATTTAGGTCAAATTATGGTGTCCATACATGTGCATGGTATGGTAAAAAAGGTGACTTTTGAAAAGTGATTTTCTTCCATGAGTCACTTGGGTCATACATTATATAATGGTATAACTAAGTACTTCCTAGATAGTCATATACTAATTCCTAGAGATATCACTCTTCATATAATTTATTTGTTCATAAATTTAATACACATATCCTTAGTTAACTTGAAAAGGTTAGAAACAATGTGTCATTGATTGTAATAATCTGACTAATGGACAATTAGTCTCAATAACACATCATAAATAGTGTTAATGTAGATTTTTCTCAATAATTTCCATTATATGAATGGAAACATAATAGAGTATAGTCAATAAATATATGTATATGTATATGTATGTGCATATATATGTATATATAATAAGATTGGGTCCAAAAAAATTATTTTTAAAAATTATGTACATTATACAATTTTATGAATGTAATATATGTAATTATTTTAATAGAGAATTTACAATTCAAATGATCATGCAATATTTTAAATTGCACATTAAAAGTGAAATAAATAATTTGATGTAAGCCTTACTCAATGCATATATAAATATGTAGTAACACTTATATAAAAACTTATTATAATTTATAGAATAGATTAAAATCTTACCCAACACCCAATATTACAATGAGATTATCATGATTATTGTAACTCTTTATTTCCAAAGTTTTGAAACCTTATTTTAATATACAAGTAACTACAATAATGATAATCTCATTATTGTATACAGGATATGAAGGATGTTGAAAAGGAGACCGAGGAGTTGATGAACACCTTGGAGTAGAGCAGTGGTGTTTGTTTTTGGCTTTTTGGCAGTCCTTTTTTTGGACCCTGTTGTCTCTTTGTGCTGTTGTTTCCTTTTTGGGACAACTGTCTATTTGTTTGGACCTTTTTTGCTCTATCTTTTGGTGTTTTAACTTTGTGGTTTAAGGTCCCTGTAAAACCTATTTTTTCCTTTTCAAAAACTACAATAATGATAATCCACACCATACTACTAACCATCACGTGAGTAGTATAGATATATAACTAGCACTTGCACCCATACGAGGTTCAAGGGATACATCGATAGAAAATTAAAAGTAAAACTGAAATATATTTAACATTACATAATTAGTTATATAACAATATAAATCAATACATGTTTTGACATATTGTTATATCATGCTTTCCCATGTGAGACACCCACTTTAGATCTATTAGATTTTATTATATCAATACATTAATTTAATATTAGTATAGGTGGTTGGATAGCTTTCGGCTAAAGGTTTCTCATATGATATTTTTGTTGAAAGCCTTTACAAAGTTCTTGTGAAAACAATGTAAGTTTAGTCCTACATAATTTGTTGTTATGTTTATTTCATATCTTTAAAATTAATTTTCTTCTATTTTAATTCTCAATAGTGGCATCAAAGCCCATGATGAGATATGTGTGAGGATTTGCACCCTAATAAATGTTAGTTTATTTGTGCATTTAAACTATAGTTTATTTTTCCGTCAAACAAACTACCTAATAAAAATTTAAAATTGATGCTCTTGATGAAGAGAAAATAATGATTTCTATTAATTTACATGTGAATTTTTTTTTTCCATAGTCTCTTTTGATACTTTGTCTTTATACTTTTTGGGCTTCGAGATGATCCCGCATAAAAGAAAAATTTGTTCCAAAAGGTGCACAATGTTCCACGTGGTGCCTATAAAAATTTTATTTATCACTTTTCTTTCGGGAGAAAGTTAGGAGACATGTCAACTCGGTAGAGATTTTCTCAAGGACGATTTTCATAAATCTGAAAATCCCCACGTGCTCGACACATCAACTCTTCATTGCATGTAGGTTTTTCTTTTAAGGAGCCTTCACTGTGAGGTTTTTTAGAGCACGCTAGTTTCTTTGTTTCAAGATAAAAGTTTTGATTCAGCGCCACTGAGCCACGTTATTGGTCAAAAAGACTTTTGCGAGACTATTTTCTAGGATCCGAGTGTTTACGGAGGACAATCTTTGCTAAATATCTAAGAAAAATTAATTTAGAAGTTGAGAATTGATAAACAAAGATTTTTGTGACCTAATTAAAGATCTACAATCAAATTGTGAGCTATCAGGCGTAAACATCTAGCAGTAATTACTTCTGGGTGGTGGTGGTGTTTCTCTATCTTTTCAACTATAAATAGGAGGCAACAATAGAAGGAAAGGGTTTATGAAGTTTTCCCTTTCAGAAATAAATTCTTTAGTTTTTCTTAGTTATAAATATATTTTCATTAGAAGTTAGCAGAATATTGCTTCTCTCTAGCATGTTATATTATTTTAACTCAAACTATTGTCAAATTGGCATCTGACCTTTATTTTAAAGCTCATTTGATATTTAAGTATGATTTGTTTGGAAGAAATTTTGAAACTGTACATGATATGGCCTTTGTCAAGTTCCTTCTTTATATTTTCGTTCTAAATAAAGCACTGCGTTAAGCTTAATTTGAATAGTTTAATTAGTTGATTTTCATGATGTAAGCTTATATGATAAAGTGATAACCTATTAAAATTCGATTATATCATTGAACTTCTCTATTTTCTTTAAGGGTTATTGTTTCTTCATGTTATGTTGTATTAAGAGGAAGGGTTTGTAGGATGCCAAAATCTTACACATGGATTGTATAGATTTAGCCATCCTCATGGAATAACATATAACATTCCTTCAAACAATTGATAAAACCAACTCAAGCATGCAAAGAAGAAATGAAATACAGCCTATTTTATGGTGGATTGGAGCTCTTTGAGTATGTGAAAGATCCCTTTCCCAATCCTTGATAAGCTTAGTGAGATAGACAATGAGATGCTTGAACTCAAGTTGCCTATAGTGTAGATGCTTTCAAATGTGGCTATTGTAGAAATGATAGAAAAGGCCTTGCTTTTATAGAAGGAGTTGAGAGAAGAGAGGCCAAGTTTAGCCAATGTGGGACTAAATTCCCTCCAATAGAATAGAGACACTTGTCTCAATGGGATTGGCCAAAGCTTGTGCAAGTTTTGGCCAATGTGCCCATTCAAATTTGAAAAATGTCAATAAATGTATGTTGTTGAGGGTTTTGGGGGGAATTATCTTTGTCCAAAAAAGCCAAAGATGAGAGTTATTGAGAGAAAATAAGCTTTTTAATAAATCAATAAATTGATTTATTGGTGCAAGTGGGTGGGTTAGTTAGGAGTTTAGATTTGACTCTAGTTGAGTCAAAAGCTAGAGAATGGTAATTGTGATTAAAAGTTAATTAAATTTAGATTAATTAACTTGGGGGATTTTAGGGATTTGATATTTGATTTTAAATCAGTTTGATTTACTAAATCAAATAAGAAGAACTTTAGGAGCTTAATTAAATAATTTGATTTATTTAATTAAGCTTGATGAACCTTAGGATTAAATCAATAAATTGCTTTAATTAATTAGTAGAAGAATTGAATGCATGATGTTAGTTAAAGCGGAATACATAATGTTATTTTTGGATGTCTACAGGGTTTATGCCACTTTCTGAATATTTTTTGTTAACTCTTGGAAATTTTATGTTTCATCGAACCTTAATGAACACTTCCTGTCGGGAGATTTGGAAGACTTCACTATGCTTGTATTTAGCCTTTTTTTCTCATTCTCTTCCCAACAATGAAGAGTTGTGGCATTTTGTGTCTAATATATCATGCATAGAAAATAATTTGGGTTTTGAAATATTGTAATAGGATTGGTACATCTCTATTTTCCATGTTTTATATTTACATTTTCTTCTACCCTTTCTCCCAAAGTCACAAAAGAGTTGGATTTCTATGAAAATCTCAGAGGTATTCAATGAGATGCAAATTGGTCCCCAACTCATTGAATTTCCCATAAGGCTATGGAAGAGGCACAAGCTTTGATGATCAATATTTCTTTTCTAGCATGCTTGGTGGGACACATGTTTTCCGAACATCTGATTAGAAGTCTAAAATATTTCTTAAATCACACCAAGGAAAGAAACTGGAAGTTTCATGCACAAAATCTAAACAAGAGCATCCTCAAAAGGCCATTTCTAGTACTTCCTGTTACCCTCTTAGGTACTGTATCACAAAAAATGTATCTTTGAACATTTTTATGCTCATTTGAGTCTTTCTTATGGATTTTGGCTTGGTTTTGCCTAGATTTAATGTTGTAATGTTCCCAACACATTCACATTAAGCCTTGAACTCTTGTAAATCAATAAAAACCTCATGATATCTTGTAAAAGTATTGTGAAGTGTTGTAACCCACTTCCACACTTTTCTAGGACCCTTTTATTATAATTCCCTTAAATAACCTCTTTTTACCATTTACCAAGCCTTATTTCAAAGTGTTGTAAGGATTTGTAACAAACTCTCACACTTTTCTAGGCTTGTCATCAACAACTTGACCCTTTCTTATGTTTAAAAGGTTCCTCAATGAACTTACAGGTCACACTTAAATTTTTTCTTGAGAATAATCCCATTAAACATCATTTAAAACAATTTAATTCCCGACACCCGTTTAAATTGCCTTGGTGGGACCAAGTCGCCACTTGGGGTGACTTAGTCCCATTTGGCTTAAAAATCAAAATTATTTTATAATTTTGGCGCGATGTTATTCTCTAGACCTTAAGGATAGCCTGCGATGAGGTATTTTCAGGAATTAGGACATAATTATCTATAAATAAAGGGATTTCCCCTCATTTCACCCTAACAAGTTGGCTAATTCATCCAATCATCCATTCAAGCATTCTCAACACTTCAAGAATTCATCCATTGGAGCTTCTATTTGTGTATCTTTAGACTTCTACTTGAAGGTTTTGGTGAGTTGTAGCATTGCATGTTTTTCATTCATCAACCTCCTTTCATTTCATTTCATTTTCAATGGTTTTATTACCAAACTGGGGTTTGACCAAGGAAAACCCCCATGCCCTAACAATCAACATTTTTATTCTATTTCTTTGTGTGATTGCAGATCTAGGTTCTTTGAAGATTTGGAGATTGTTGAAGAATAAGTTGCAAACTTATTGAAGTCATCTTCTTGTTGGCTGGGACAAAATCTACACAAAAAGGCACTTACAAGCTAAAAATCAAGGTTTTGGATTCAAACACCTAAAGGAATAGAAAGTATAGACCGAGAGCTTCCGTTTCCACTTTTAGATTTTTAGAGAAATCAAAGTGGACACTTCCCCTAGTTGTTGTGACTTAGTCCCATTACACATTTTTTTCAAAATTTTTTGTAGATCTGGGTACCCATTTGGCTGAAACGGACTTCGATGTAGTCTTCTAGATCTGGGACTAACTCACCTAGAATGGCGTAAGTGTCCTAGTAGGTCAAAATTATAGAATCAACAATATTTTTAGCCTCCATTCTAGTCTACAACACATTTCCAAGTGCACACCTTCTATTTCAAATCTTTTTATTTAGTTTGGTTTGCATTTCTAGGTCATTTAGTATATATTTGCATATCACAATGTGTTTTCAAACAAAGTGCATTTTCTAAGTTTTGCATTACTAGTTAGTTTCTTTTATCAGTTCTTTGCATCTAGGGAATTCTATTCAGGCATGTTTCAATCATATTAGCATTAGTCTTGAGTGAACCCCCAAGTTTTTGTGGAATACCTTTCTCCTTTTAGGTGAAAAACCCTAGAAGTATAAGAGATCATCCTTCTACAAATATTTGTGGTTCAGATACCTAGGAGTAATAGAGTAAGGAGTAAGAGCCCAAAATATAGAGACTTATCTACTCTGCCTAGAGGCCAAATTTTCCAAATAAGAATACAAGTTTACCCGATTCATAGGAATCTGTTCTCCATGGCTCATGTACCTGTCACCATTCCTAGAAATTTCATAACCTGCGATACTGGTAGTCCACTACAACCACCTACACCCCTAGATGTGTGGCACACCATACCCACTAATGCCCTCAAGACTATTCCAAAATTCTCCGGGGAGGACTTCAAAACCCCTTTTGAATGCGTCCAAGATATAACAGAGGTATGTAGAGTGCATAACATAGCGGAGAAGAATGTCACTCTTAAGATGTTTGCCACCTCCTTCAAAGGGAAATCTCAAGATTGGTATCAATATTTGACCTCTGGTTCTTTCCACTTATGGGATCAACTCGGAGAAAGGCTATTCAAACGCTTTTCAGAGAAGGGAGATCATTCTTCGCTAATTCATCAACTAATAACTATCAAAAAAACCCCAAGAGGCCATGAACGAATTCAACACCAGGTTTCACAAAATATTATAGAGGATCCCTGTGACTACCCAACCTCAAGCTGTGATGGCGTTTATGTTCTACCTGAAGGCTTTCAACTCAGATATCACGGTGATGATAACCTCCAGGGGAGGAGATATCTTACCCAATGCATATGAGGAGATAACTTTTTTTGTATATATCTAAATTCAATTTTATTTTTTTAATGGATCAAGGACATCAATACCCAACTTCAACATATTTTTCAAAATTTTATTTAGATGTTTGATATTTTTCCACATGTGTAGAACAAAGAGCTTGATTTTTAGTGAAAAACCTATGTTTAATAAAACTAAAAAAAAACATACATAATAAAACCAAAAAATATTATAATTATATTCGTTGGATAGATCGTTCTGAGGACTACTATCTTCTATTTGGCTATGTGAATTCTCCTCCATTTTCATCCTAAACCCAAGCTTCGAAGGGAAAAAATCTGGAGTATTTTTGTGTTGAAGGGTGGGAAGGTGGGAAAAGGGGTGTTCGAGCGAACCTAAGGGGTTCAAGCAAATCCCCTTCCCACAATGGGAATTGTGCATTCCCACATGCAAAGGGGTTTTCTCAAACCCTGGTTCGAGTGAACCTCTTTGGGGTTCATTCGAACCAGGAGTTCACTCAAACCCCCCAAAACAACTTTTTTATAAATGGGTCACTTTTCAAGAATTTTTACTTCCCACTCGAATTGTAAACCACTTTTGTGGGTTCACCCCACATGGATAATAGTTTAATAGATGTGGGAAAAAAAATTTAGTGACCTCTAATACTTGTATTTGTAGAAATCTCTAGCAGTCCTCAAGAAGAAGCTACTCTGAGCACTTTCACTCAACAAGCAACAACATTTCCCACACCACAGTCCATGTACGTGTACCCCACTGCACAACCAAGCACATCAGGTTCTTCCTCTAAAATAGTAGACATCAGTGATATGAAGAGCCTCATGTGGTATTTTGCTAATGAGTTATTTCTCATCAAGTAGAAGCAAGTGACACCTCTGAAGCAAGCCAATCAGACCTATCAGAGAGGAAGGACACCCTATCAACAAAAAGTGTACCAAGAACCCTTGAGTCAGGGAGGCCAACAAGTGGAATCTACAAACCATATAGTTTCCGTCACCATACCACTACAAATGGTCAAGGATAACCAAAGTAAAGAAACAATCCTAGGCTAGAACAACCTGGTAGAAGATGAGAATACATGGTGCTTCCCGTGCAGTGATAGTCACATGCCCCAAAATTGTTTGAGGGGAATATGTAATAGAAGATAGTGGAAAAAAGGTATAAAGGAATGCTCCCGAATGTGGAAGGATATGAGTCCCCCAAAATTGAAAATTCCTACTTTAGAGTGCAAATGCAAGGGATGTACTTAGAGAAAGATATGGATATTGTGCCCGACCAAGCGATATTTTCATGGATGGAGGAAGAAGATGTGGTATTCACAAATGAAGCTCTAACGACAAGTGCTTGACAAGTGCAATCAGACTACAACATGAGATTCAAAAGAAGGCTCACAGGATAATACATGCAACAAGCTCCACGTTTTCCTCAACCACTCCAACCACCGCTACAAGAAATGAAAGCTTCACAGGCGACAGGTTGACCTACTCAGTAGTAGCATATTCCACCGTTTCCAACAAAGGAGTTGGATAAGATTTTGAGCCCATTCATGATGAATTTATTCCCTTTGAAGATGAGAGAGATACCACCATTTAGGCCCAAGATCCATCCAGTTGGGATGCTCAATGTGGTGGAACAATTAAAGAAGGAACCTACCAACATATCCCTATGGGATGTCATATCCATTCCTGAACAAAAGACATTACTTTAGGAAGCATTGAAGAATGAAAAATAAATCTCGTAGATGGATGCAACTCTGTTGTGTGACCAAAGTAAAGATAAAGGACCCACATCAAACCCTCAAGCTCTAAAAGGTGCAACTTATATGAACGACATGGATAATGAAAAAGAGAAAAAGGTAAGCAAGATGAAGTCCACGCATTTCTTTTTAACACTAATTGTGGGAGATATACTTTTACATAATAATATGATCGATTTGAGAGCTAGTACAACAATCATTCCAAATAAAGTGGTTGATGCCTTGAAGCTTAAGTATGAGCCCCTTGAGAAGGGAATCATGCAATTGGATGAAAAGAAGGTTCTGACTATTGGTTGGATAAAAGATCTATCTTTAACCCTTTTCTCATGCCCAAGACAAATAGTCTCACAAGAAGTAGTGGTGATGGACATTCCCTTGGTCTTTGGGATGTGTCTTTCAAGATATTTCACTACAAAGCTTTGTGGATACTTGGCACTCGATTGGTCCCATCTGATATTGAGAACCAAGCATGGGGTGAAGATTAAAATCTTGTTTGAAACTTTGCATCCAGAATACATAATGGACAATGTAGTCCGATGTTTTGAAGCAACACATACCTCTTTTTCAAAAAGGGAAGGATATTATGTAGAGATGCTAGAAGATGAGGAAGACATGAGTGATCAGACTCCTGAAGAAGAGGTTCTCCTCAACCAATTCATCAACTTTTTCCCATTCAAAATTTTTCATGCCATTAGACTGGGAACATACATGATCTTTGATGATGATCAGGTCTACTGAAAACTGATAAGGAATCAAAAGGAATATGATCATTTGATAGACAACCATCTATGGACCTTATACTTTGATGGTGCCAAATGCAAAGCCAATTATGGAGTGAGAATCCAACTATTGTCCTTGACAGGATCAGAGACCCTCAAGGCCTATCATTTTTAGTTCTCATGCTCAAACAATGACTTAGAATATGAACCCTTTGTCCACTATCTGATTCTTGCGGAGTGAATGGGTGTAAATAGGACACAAGCATACGAAGATTCAAAGTTGGTTGTGAGCCAGGTTTGTGGGAAAGTCGCTACGAAGAATAAAAGAATGAATTCATATAGACATTGGGTATGGGATTCAATTGAAAGATTTGAATCTTTTAATGTGCAAGTCATTCCCCAATCTCAAAATAGTGTCATTGATCAAATGATTTCAATCGGTTTACAATTTGAACCAGTTCTCGATTCGACAACAGATAATAATGTAGTACAATTCATCATCCAACTAGCAATCCCTGATAGTGATAAAAAAATGCAAGTATTTGAATATGACACAGAATACTGCCTTCATATAGAAGTTGGAAGTAGCTTCCGACTATTCACAACCAGGTGAAAAATCTTCCGAAGAGAAAGTTATCTAGTTATAAGGGAATAAGCTCCCTTGAGGTTTAATCTCCCTCAAAAATATTTTTGACTATAAAGATGTAAGAAAAATCAAACAAACGTTCACTATGGATGCAAGGGATTATGAGGAGCTTGATGTTGGAAATGAAATAAATCTAAAATTCAGAAGGGACATGCATGGGAAGATAAGGAAAGGCTAGGGGATTTGTGTCCTAGATATAATAGAGTTGTATCCTGGACCTATGATTATCTTAGAGGGTGTGACCTATGCATAATTCATCATACCATTGAATTGGTGGAAGGGTCAAAGCCCATCCGATAGAAGAAAAGGATGATCAATCCAAAGGTTGAAGTGTTGATGGCAAAAGAGCTCACCAAATTAATTGAGTCAAGAATCATATATCCTATTAAGCACTCCACTTGGGTGTCTAATTTGGTATCAATTTGAAAGAATAATTGTGACATTAGGATTTATGTCGATTATTGAGATCTTAATAAAGCTTCACTAAAAGACCACTACCCTTTACCATCAATGGAGTAGATCTTGCAGATCGTAGCCAGATCAAAGATGTTTTCATTGCTTGATGGTTTCTCGAGATATAGATAGGTATATGTGAAGGAAGGTGATCAACATAAACCGAATTTTACCACCAAGTGGGAATCGTTTGCATATGTAAAGATTCCCTTTAGACATTCAAATTTTGGTGCAACTTTTCAGCGAGCATGTATATTTCTTTTAGAGGATTGATCAATCAACTCATTTTAATATACCTTGATGACCTAACGGTCTTTTCAAAGTCAAAATATGATCATTTTGATCATCTAGAAAAGGTTTTCCAAAAGTTTCAATGGTTCGAGATTTCCTTAAATAAAAAGAAAAGTGTTTTCAGAGTACCCCAAGGTAAGTTACTTGGTTTTGTAGTATCCAAAGAGGGGATAGCAATAGATCCCAAAAGGGTGAGATCTATAATGGAGTTACCCCTACCAGTGAATTTGAAAGGGCTGAAATATTTTCTAGGACAAATCAACTTTGGTAGGTAGATCATTTAACACTTTCCAAGCATCACGAGACCTAGCACATTGATGCTTAAGAAGAAACTAATTTTCAAGTGGACCCCTGAGGGCAAAGAGGCTTTTGAGAAGATAAATATAGCTATCTCCCTTGCTCCAGTGTTGGCTAACCTAGACTTTTCGAAATAATTTTTTCTCTATGTATACAACGGCCAACATAGCATAGCTTCTAAAATCACTCAGAAGGATGAGGAGAATAATCGAGAGCATCCTATAACATTTCACTCAAGAACTCTTAAGGGTTATGAAACTAGGTATAACTTTGTCAAAAAGCAAGGTTTTTCCATTGTTAAAAGCCTAAAAGAGTTCTGATACTTGGTGTTAGCCAACAGTATCACCATCCTAGTTTCTCATCCTAGTGTGCGAGAGTATATCACCAAAGGAAAGATAATTGAGAAGAGGTTCAACTAGATCACCAAGATCCTAGAGTATGATGTGGACACTAGACCAACCAAGTTGGTTTGGAAAAGAGGTCTATGTGAGTATCTTACATAGGAATCGAGTTTCAAATCTAAGAAGGAGATCGATCAAGTCTACTCAAACTAGTTTGTCCAACGAGTCCTAGGTGGAAGATCGAACACAATATATGTAAAAGGGATAGTATCTGACTAGCCTTTTGTTCCAAAAAAGATGATGCTATCGACTGCAAGGCACTAGGTATGTATTGATTGAAGGGATTTTATTTAAGAGAAATTATGATGGTGTCTTGCTCTGATGCTTAGATAAGTCACAGATGGAAAGAGTTCTCAATGAATTACATAGCAGTCCTGAGGGTGGGCATTTATCTTCCAATACTACCACCTTGAAGATCATGTGAATGGGATATCATTGGCCCTCCATGTTTTATGAAGTGCACCATCTGGTGTAAAGGTGTACTTAATGCCAATTCTTTGTTGGAAAAAGACAAAATTCCACCTTTCCCTTGAGTCTAATTGTAATAGAAGAACCCTTTGCTCAATGGGGTTTGTATTTCGTCAGAATGATAAGTCCTATTTCTAGTGCTAGCGACAAGTGGATCCTTACAATGATCGATTACTTCACAAGGTGGATGAAATCCAGTGCCCTAAAAAATGCTATAGAGGGTGAGACTGTCAACTTCATTGAAGAGCTGGTAACCAGATTTGGTTCGCCAAAAACCATCATATCTGAAAATGCTCGATATTTTGTAGGCTTGTGAATGTCAGATTTTTCTATCAAAAATGGGATTTACCTTAAGACTTCATCAAACTACTACCCACAAGGAAATGGGCTAGTGGAGTCAACTAACAAGAACCTAATTAGGTTAATAAAGTGCATCAGGTCAGAGCGACAAAGGGATTGGCACAAGCACTTATGAGTTGTTTTGTGGGTGGATCAGATTACACCAAAACAGATCCTAAAGGCCTTTGCTTATGAACTAGTATACGGAAAATAGGCAGTGTTACTTGTTTCCATAGAAATCCCTACTTTACAACTACTACAAGCCCTAGAAATTGAAGATAGTGGCACAATAAAAGTATGGTTAGCGGAGTTCCTCAAGCTTGAGGAAGACAAAGAAAATGCCTATGAAGCTATGATCGATCTCCAATAGATGGTTAAGTGGTGGTTCGATAAAAATGCCTCCAACCTAGATTTTAGGGAAGGGAGCCTAGTGCTAAAGTATGATGAGCATACTATGAAACTTAGGCAACATACCAAATTTGAAGCGCTATGGAAGGGACCCTTTTGAATTAGCACATGTAAAGAAAATAATGCATAAAAACTTGAAGATATAGAAGGAAATACTTTGGATATACTGGTGAATGGTATTTATTTAAAATTATTCCATTAAAATATGATGTTCTTTGAAAAAATTTAACAGTTATGTACCATATGTAATTTTTTTGTAAATACGTTCTAATTTTGAGAATAAGCCATGAGAAAAGCACTAAAGAAGTAGAAAAGTACTATATTATATATTCATCAAAAATCTACAATTTAATACAACTTGAGCCCGAATTTAAACTTAAAGCTCTCTCAAGAAAACCCAAAAAGAGTCCCTAAGCAAAAAGAAGAAAAATGGAGGCAACATGCAAAAAATGGTAAAAGTTAGTCCTCCAGCCGTGGTTACATGGGAAAACTGCTCGTAGTCATTTTCTTCTTCTTCTTTGTTAGTGGAAGGGGCCGAAACAACACACAACACAACACATACCTCAATTTCTAGTCTTTGTGGTTATATGCCAAAAACTCGAAGTGCTTCCTCTAGTCGAGACCAAGAATGTGTTTCACACCATACTCCCACAGAAATAGGTGGCCACTGGTAGAGACAACGAGTGGTGACTATCAAGGTCCGTGGTGTAAAATTTAGTAAGAAAGGTTAGCCAGGGAACGTCTATCCCATGATCAATGTGCCTGTGGAGGTCCATTGCACTTGGAATGATGACAATAGGGATAGCTACTTGTAGAAATTTCACCAATCCCTTCCAGCAATGAAGCGTCGAACATTCAATGAAACAAGTCAACTATCATGGGATTGGCAATGTTCAAGTCAAGGAGGGAGTCCACAAAGCGAGAAATGACATTGAAGTTGCTTTTCATCTACTTCTCATCCTTAATGTAGTCCTGATCGACTACCCACCAGAATGCAATTACACTAAGGCAGTCACATTTCTTCACTAAATGTTTGATTTTTTTAGTAGTGACCTCCCCTACGAAGGCGTATTGTGGCCTTCATGGTATCAGATGAATGGGAGTGCCTAGGTGAGCATACATTATGGAAAAGTAGGAGAGGAAAAGGAGAAATAGAAATAGCGAGAAAAGCTTGCTAAACTTAAGGAGTTATTTTTTCGAAAGAATATTGAAATACAGTGGTATAGCTATTTATAGAAAGGAGGTTCCAACCAACCCAATAAAAAAAAAGTCTATTCTTGGCCGGACAAAATTGCAGAAAACATCAAAGTGGCTAGAGGGTAGGAGATAAATCATACAAAAGATCAGACATAAGGTCCTAAAAAATAAATTTGGGTGTTGGAAGTAAATGAACATTCACATAGGTCGATCATCAAAATGTGTACTTTGCCATCATCAGCACCAACTAGCTCTCTTATGAGATAAGACATAGATTAAATTGTTAAATTTTGAAAAATTAAATGGGTGTGCATATTCAAAGGTACCTTACATCACTTAAGAACATTTTTCATAGCTAAAAGCATTCTCTCTAAGGAAACAAGCTTATTTTTGAAAAGAGACAGTGGGGAAAATGTATTAATTTCATTCTTGAGGTGATTTTGGCATTCATGAGGGATATGGATATCAAATCCACATGCATCACCTCATTGGAAACATTTAATGGACTAGCGGTAATGGCATAACCTTAATTACATGTACATTCTAAGGGAATTAATTACACCCAAAAGAAGATTTTTTCTAAGTAGTAAAAGGAAAGTGGTTGTTTTCATTAAAGAAGCTCTTTGCAACTTTTAAAAATAGCCATGGTGGAGCCATCAACGTCTAGTAGGAAGGTCAGAGTCTCATCTAAAATTCCTACTTATGTCAATATCTTTGGATGCAACTTATTCGCCAATGCCCTAACACTTGAGGAATGATTGTTTGAATTTTGTAAAAAAGTGCAACCAAATAAACATATCGAGAGAGAGGCAATGTAGGATTTTTTTTAACAAAATTTTTGACCCAAAGTTTGCGGCTAACCCTAAAATCCTTAGGGAAGGGTCTTTCTAAAGAATGATAGATCATGGGTTGTCTGAGGGTTTTGCATCTCGGCTCTAGAATTGTGGGCTACCATAGTTCATGTTGCCAATCGTACAGCTATGCCCGGAGTTGGTGGACACATGTGCCAAAAGATTTAACAAGTAGACAAGAGCCATTGTGTGCAACATGATCAAAGTCATGATTTCTACCAAAGCCATACAGGATATGTTGTGTATCCCTATCACTTGGGGTACCGCACAGTTTGATGAGGAAAAGATGAAAATTTTCTATGAGGGTGAGACAAAGGAAAGACTAGTGAGAGGTCATTTTATTTTTCCTGTTGCACACATAAAGTTCAAGAAAGACACACAGACTATCTTCTCAATGTTGGCTTGAATTTACGGCCTTGATGATGATGATGAAGTCCATCCCTTCCAGATGGGCTTGGCATTCATGCTCAAAAGGGAGAAGAGTCAGAAATATTCTGATTTTGCTGATGCAGTAGCCGGGGAATGCTAAAGAAATTGAAGAACTGTCCTATCAAGTATAAATTTAGGTATTCTTCTTTCTTGGTACACTTGATTTTGCATGAAAATTTTGAGTTTCTAGAGAGAAGTTTTCCATTGTCTAGGCTCGACGTGAATAGTTCCTATCAGCTAGTTTCTATGTGTACTTATGTATTATCAAGAACATGCAATTACTAT
Source organism: Sequoiadendron giganteum (assembly GCA_007115665.2). Lineage (NCBI taxonomy): Eukaryota > Viridiplantae > Streptophyta > Pinopsida > Cupressales > Cupressaceae > Sequoiadendron > Sequoiadendron giganteum. The sequence goes on along the minus strand of CM021108.1, from coordinate 497,313,374 downwards.
TGGTTTGTGGACTACTTTTTGAGGTGAGTACTTTAGGATTTGTTGCCACATCCTAAGGGTCATTTTTCTCTTGAGGTCTCACAATGGATGAAAACTCTTCCAACCCCAATCGATTATTTCTTGGGTATGTGCAGGATCATCATGGAAAAAACATGCCCTTAAGTGGCGATGAAAATTCAAAAAATCAGAGTTAGGCAACTCGACATAAAAATTTGAATAAGTTATCTATATTATTTAAAAATATGTAACAATAAAATATGTAGCAAATTGAATGTAGTTTCTAAATTACTAGGTTTATTTGTAAAAAATAAAAATATGTTTAGTGGAAATTTGAAATTTTAATTAGAAGTAGGTGTCTGTCTGACCACCCTAACCACAATAAAATGATAATATTTTTTTATAAGATTTTATATATAAGTGGAGGACTCATTTCCCGATGTGATTCATATTTTTTTGTAATTTTTTTCCAAGTAAATAATTAATTATGAATTTTTTATTACAAATTTTAAAAAATATAAAAGCTCATATGTCTCACCACCTTAACTTGGTCAAAACTACATGAAATTCAATTTTTTTTGTTTAATCCTATAGTATGCAAAGCATAGAATGTGACGCATGTTTTAGATTCAAAAAATGTGATAACATTTGAAAGCTATAGATGTTTTTCAATCAGTCTATCAATCAGGACTTTAGTCGTAATTCAAATATAAAATAAATAATAATTATTTATTAAATTCAAAGTAAATCATAATTTATATTGGTGGAAAGATGAGAATCTCATTTAAAAACCCTTTTTATTTCATTAATTTTAAGTAAAAAAAAGTTGTCAGCCACATGGGCCATCATATCACTTACATATTGCCACTTTTTGGCCCATCATGATCCTCCACATACTCTCTTAGGAGAGGGATTCAAATTTATTAGATACCATGGTTTCATTGGAGAGCCTTTTAGACTCCCTAGATTTATAGTTGATATAGATTTTTTGCATTGGAGGCATACCATCAGGAAACCCTTGCCAGCAATGCTTATGGCACCGAAAGGAACAAGACAAGGCTATACCCACTTCCCTTTTGCATTGCCAACAGTTAAGTAACATTGGAGAAGTAGAAAGTGGACGGTGAACTTACAAACCTACTGCGGCCCCAGGCTTGGTCCTCATATGTGACACATGGGACTACAATCCGATAAATAAATTCACTTTGAAACATGAGAGTTGGGAGTATTATGAGTCAAGGAGGAATCTGACTAAAGAAAGGGAAAAAGTATACATTGAATTCAAGGCCTGCATACCAATCTGAGGAACAAGATGGTTGAGTTTTTATCTAGCACATGTAGAGTATCAGAGGAATCTCTTGATGAGTAAATCCCTCAACATGCAATTGAAGTGCAAGGGATGGTCAGAAAGAATGAAGATAGATTTCTTGAGATTTTGATAAGAGATGAGGTGCCCCAATAAGTTTCTTAGAGAGTTTCAGTCACATGATGAAAGGTTTGAAGAGATTTATGACCAAGAGGCTGATACTAACAATAGTGATCTAAAGACAAGTCATGAGATTGAAGAGGAGTAACTTCTTTTCTATACTTCTCATCCTCAGGAATTCGATAGGAGAAGAGGCTCAAAGCAAAAGGAATCACAAGCCATGTCCTCTACCAGTGCTTGAATAAAAGGGAAAAGAGCCCAACGGTCCCCAAGAAGGTTTGCTACGATTGACGAAGGCCATGTTTCGATGAGATCAACTGCCAAAGGATTAGAATGTGCTAGTTCTAGTCATGAAAAAAGAAGGCTAGTCTATAATTTGAGTGTACCTAATACATCAACCAAAGGAGAAGAGATAGAGTTTGTTCTACAAAGTTTTTTGACTGTCATAGTCCAGGTACGTTTTACTCCCTCTCCTCTTTTTACCTCTGCATATCTAGTTACTCATTTTCCCCTATTTGTCGAAAACAATCCTCCACATGTGGACCTTGAGCTTTTGGTCCTTCATGAGCCCCCAACTATTTTTAGAAATACACCTTGTGAAGTAAACCTGCGTTCCGAATGAGCGACATCTGCTTCTGCCGCTGGGTATATGCAGGATCATGATGGGCCAAAAAGTGGCGATATCTAAGTGATATGATGGCCCATGTGGCCGACGACATTTTTTTTACCCAAAATTGATGAAACAAAAAGGGTTTTTAAAGGATATTCTCATCTTTCCACCAATATAAATTATGCTTTACTTTGAATTTAATAAATAATTATTATTCATTTTCTATTTGAATTATGAGTAAAGTCCTCATTGATAGGATAATTAAAAAAATATATAGCTTTCAAATGGAATCACATTTTTTTAATCCAAAACATGCGTCACATTCTATGCTTCACATACTATAGGATTAAAGAAAAAAGAATTGAATTTCATGAAGTTTTGGCCAAGTTAAGGTGGTCAGACATACGAGTTTTTATATATTTTAAAAATTGTAATAACAAATTCACAAGTAATTATTTACTTGGAAAAAAATTAAAAAAAATATGAATCACATCGAGACATGAGTCCTCTACTTATATCTATAATCTTATAAATAAATATTATCATTTTATTTTGGTTAGGGTGGTCAGACATACACCTACTTCTTATTTTTTCCCTGAAATTTAAGTACTACTGCATTGAAATTTCAAATTTTCACCAAATAGATTACATATTTTTGAAATAATATAGATAAATTATTCAAAATTTTACGTCAAGTTTCCTAACTCTAATTTTCTGAATTTTATTGCCACTTAAGGGCCTGTTTTTTCCATGATGATCCTGCACATACCCCACTGTTGATTCTTTGATCACTCTTTCTAGGCCCCCCATTAAAAAAGTTGAATCATCCATGTTGCCCATTACCCCAAGTCCATCCTCTTTTGGGGAAAAACCTCTCCTTCGTCCCATTTCACTTTTTACCCTAACTAGTTTTCCCCTACCCAATTTCAATTTGGCATCCCACCATTTTCCATGATAACACTCCCATTTGCCTCTTTGCATGCTCATACATCTAAGGTTTATACTTTTGTTACTCTCTTTGGTCTCCCTCTTGGTGCTTTCATTGCAGCACAAAGCATTGACACCCCGTAAAGTCTCCAAGAAAATTTTGATGCAACCAAACATGTTTGATAGGCCAGGAAGTAGAAAAGGCTATTAAAGAATGTTGCACTACCTGCTACCAAGAAGATTGAAGCTTGCTCCAATGAATAGAAGAATTATTTGTTGATTACTACAATGAAGCCACTCATGTACAGACTTGAAGGACAAATGCAAATACAGGACAATGGCATCAAGGCCATGGCTGTGGATTTGAATGAAACTCACGTGTGTGACAAGGTGGTCCTAGCTAAGGCCACCAAAAAGGTGGTGTATGTAGATTATGAGAGGCTAGATAGGAAATAAAAGAAGCACGAGGCAGAGTTAATGAATGTAAAGGAAATAGAGAACATATTGTAGATAGAAATCGAGGCCAGATATTTTGAGATGACCCACATAAGGAAGATAAAGGATCAACAAGGAAAAACAAAAAAGTTTCTCACGAAGACTCAAGGTGAATAGGTTCACTTGAATGTCAAAATTGAAAATTTGAGAGTTGAGCTTGCTGCTAAATGCCAGACTAGAATAGAGTAGGAGAGTACCAAAGAAAACATAAAGAGAGAGCTAGATGACATCCGATCTCAAGCTTCTAAAAATATACAAAAGGCCTAGGTAGAAGTATAAAATTTAAGGAATGAAAAATAGGAAGTTGAGTTTGCTTTGCAGGCTCGTGATCAGGAGATCAAAAGATTAAGCTCTGAGCTGGAAAATTCCCTCTGGGAGAAGGATCAAATGGAGGAGAATGCAAGAGCAAAGGAGGCTCAGTTACATCAAGAGCTAATAGCTGCACAAGGGTCTAGGACCCTCTTAGTGTTAAAAAAGCTGATATCCACGCATTTGGAGTGAATCATAATCGCGCTCGATATCCTTAAACCAGATGTACAGTTTCTAAGGGATGCTCAAGAATTAAATGAAATGGTTGGCCAAATTTGGTAGGTGTATTCTACTCAAGTAGAAAAGTCTCAAAGTTACATTTCCAAGTTGTGTGTTGCCACTCATGGGGCCCGAAAAAGTGCAGGAATTCTAGATCGAAGGGGCACCTCTAGCAAAGCAAATTAATTCGTTGAATGACACAAGGTAGCAACAAGATGCAAGGAATGTTAGGTAGTTTTGAACAAGAGGGTTGACGAAATCAAAAAATATTTAAGTGTCTTGCATAGATTCAGATTTCCTCCCTTTCTTTCATCGAATGGAGATGTGTTATTAACTGAGAATATTACAGATGTAATCAGACATAAGGTCTGGACTTCTATAGAACTACCATATTTGAGTACAACACCCACCATTTTGTATTTCGAGCATGAGATATTTCCTCTTTCTCATCTCTATTATCACCTTGGGGTTGTTTCAACAAGATGGGGATTTATTTCCTTCAAATAAGTCTTCGAGCTAGACCAAGCATACAAGGTCATTCATAATCTTGTCCAACCAAATAATGTGGATTGGCAGACACAACATTATGCTTTCCTTAAACTCCAATAATTTCCAGAGGTGTAGGTTTGTGCCCCCACAAGCGAAGGCTCCCTGTGAGTCGCCAAAACTATGAAGCAAATTTTTCCTTAGTCTCTTTTGATTTTTCATCTTTATACTTTTTGGGCTTTTCGATAATCCATGCATAAAAGAAAAATTGGGTCCAAAAGGCGTGAAATGCGTCATGTGATGGTTGTGTGGCTTTTATATATTGCTTTCCTTTTGGGAGAAAGTCAAGACACATCCCATCTTGGTAGAGATTTTCTCAAGGATGATTTTCACAAATCTGAAAATCCCAACCCGCTTGACACATCATCTCTTTCCTATGAGTAGGTTATGCTTTTAAGGAGCCTTCTCTTTGAGGTTTTTCAGAGCATGTTGGTTTCTTTTCTTTAGGCTAAAACTTTTGAGTCAACGTTGCTAAGCAATGTTATTGGTCAACAAGACTTTTTCCAAGTTGTTTTCTAGGATCCGCGTGTTTACAAAAGGAAATCTTTGCTAAATATCTAAGAGACATCAATGTAGTAGCTGAAAATTGATGATAAAACATTGCCACAACATCATTCAAGTTTGGCATTATTTTGGCCGACAAGGTTAAGAACTGGTTGTCTTTTGTGTGTTCCTTATTAGGTCCAGGCTGACCTAATGTGTGGATGAAAAGTTTTGTTTTGTACACTAGAAAGAATTTTTATTTGGCACTGACCTAACTTGAATTTAATGTTGGATGGCTAACTTTGGATATGTGTCAAAGTTGAAGATGGTATAAATACAGAATGGGTTAGTGGTGAAAATTTGAAGGCAAGTGAAAGAGAGATAAGTACAAAGAAATAGAGCAGATAGATGTGAGTGTGGCTATGAACCCTAGTTTTATACCTGCACAAATACAACAAACAACAATATTATTAGATCAATATGCAAGATAAAACAAGGACTCCCCATGAAATCCATTTACTATGCTCAAATAAAAAGGAAAATGAAGAACAATGCAAAAACTAAATAAAATCTATGTAAGCAAAGAAAAATCTCGATCAAAATTGGCCCTTTCCAAACTCCTTTGTAATCTTGATGATGATTGATCCACTCGATGGTTGAATTCCTGCATAACCTAGGTAAGAATTTGATAAAAATAGATAAAAATGGCTATGCTTGGAGATGAAATTGAGTATAATAATTTTATTCAAATTGTGGATGTTAGAATGAGAGGAAAAGTATCTCATTTATAGATTTCAAATTGGAAGAATGAGCAATATTTGAGCAATGTGTGACAAAACACCAACCAATGAGAGAAGGCCACTTGTCCACATATGATTGGAGGAGAAATGAACACATTTTGGTCAATGTGCATGATAAATGCCATGAGATTAAAATTTGAAATTTGAATGTGACATGCTGGAGGGAGAAAGAAATGGAGTTAATGTCACTTGGCTCAATGCACAAGGACATGTAAGAGGAGTGAATGCCTTGTTGGAAGTACCCATCCACTTGGATTTTGAATTCCAATTTGAAGGAATATTCCTCCTTTATTCCATGTTGAGAGAAAATAGACAATTAAATAAATCAAAGTAATTGATTTATTGTGCAAGTTGCATTCTCTAGAGGATTTTAGTGATTGAGATTAAATTAATCAAGATTCGATCAATTTAATGAGAGATTAGGTGATTTGACCATTTTGACTTAGATTTTAGGATTGATTTAAATCTAAATGAGAGGAAAATTATTAAAGACTTAATTTATTTAATTTTAGGCGATTTGACCATTTTGACTTAGATTTTAGGATTGATTTAAATCAAAATGAGAGAAAAATTATTAAAGACTTAATTTATTTAATTAAAGACAGATGATGTTGGATTTAAACCAAATAAAGATTTATTTAATTTAAATGAGATGACTTTAGGGACTTTAATTAAATAAGATGAATTATTTAATTAAAGAGGGATTTAGGGTTAATTGAATTACCTTTATTAATTTAATCAACAAAGGAGAAAGACCTAATTAAATAAATAATTATTTATCTAATTAAGAGACAGAAGATGATGATGATGTTAGTAATCAGGATCAAGTGCGTTGGATCGAATTGTACATTTTCCATGTCTAAATTTTGCCCCTCTTTGAAGCAATGTACTTATTGCATTGGTTCAAAGAATAAACTACTGTGATCAAAGTTCAAAATTTCTTAATTTTTTCTAATGCCCCACTAAAGCCCTAGCGGAAGGATTATGCTAGTATATTGTCTCCTCAAGAGACCAAGCAGAAATGCTAATTTTTTTATTGAGATCACAATAAAATGTGAGAGGAGTGGTTCTATTGATCAGAGGATGAAAAATACTTCTTTGATGTAGATAATTTTGATGATGTATACACAGTCATCGGCCATGGGTAGCCTCATGTATATTTTGAGATCTCACACCTACTTGATACTTGATAGAAATATTAGTAAAGATAGAAGGATAAGAAAGATAAGATGGATGGAACGAGGATCCAAACAAGTTCACATTATTACCAATAATGATGATGATTTGCTTACCAAGATTTGGGATTTTCAAAGGGATAATTACTTTATGTTTGATAACACACAGAAGTACGATGCATCAAGGTATAAAGGACCAGGATGGAGATGTACCTAGTGTGATGGACTTTGACTCAAAAATTAGATAGGAGTATTCTTGTTCACACTTGACATACAAAAACCTTGATAGGACGGACCTAAAAAAGCAAGTATTCACCAAGTTATATTACAAGAATGTCCAACAAGCAGAACACACAAAAAGATAATGATCATTGCTCCATTCCTTTCTCTCTAAACCTATTTTTGTTTAGGCATAATCGAGAGGTCCTTGGAATGAGCATAAAATAAGATAAGTCACAAAGACCAAATAAAGTAAAAAAACAAGTCAATGTTCTTCATACCACTAGCTAAGGTTGAACTACTACGGGATACCTGATGCTTATGTCCATCGTGGGAAGGATATGTCCTAGGACATGTTGCGATCAGGGTTTTTGGTGGGACTGATTGGGTGATAAGCTATTGATACTCCAAGTTGATCAATTTGCTTGCTTACTGATTGAGACTTGAGACTTTTGATGATTAGGTGTTCACTTTTGAATCTACTAGACTTGCTTATGATTTCTTCACCAAAAGATGAAGGTGATGATTGATTTATTAGGAATGAGATAATCGTGGGTGAAAGAGAGATGAGATGGGTGCACCATTTTGGGTTTTTCAAATGTTTTTGACGTTGATTTGATTTTGGATTTTTCAAATTTTTGGATATTTTGAGATGTTTTACAGATGTTTTTGGATTTTGAGATTTTACAATGTTTTTGGTATTTTCAAGATTTTATGAATGTTTTAGAATTTTATGTCTTAGGGGACGATCAAGGATGGCCTTACCTACATTTAAGCTCATAGACGATGTAGTTCGGATGGTGATTGACTTGACTGCTAATGAGATAGATGGGAAAATTGATTACCATTGTGACTGACGCCTAAAGGACTAACGTAAAATGTGAAATAAATGGTTAAACAGATTGCCATTGCGACGAACACCTAAAGGATTGACCTAGGGTGTCTCAGGGGATGATCATAGATCAACCTTTCCTACGTTCAAGATCAGAGATGATGTAGTTCAGTCGACATGTTTTTTTTGTTTTATATTTTTGATGATTTGTATGTTTTGATATGGATATGTGATGATATAATGCTCTGTTTTGGGTTTTTGTTGAAAACCAAGCTAGGGTTGATTGATCAGATTGATGGATTGATAGTTTGAATCAGTGTGTTAAGTCAAACAAAAGTGATAATGCACTTGTAAAATCTAGGAAATTGTGTTATCCTAGAGTAAACTTGTACATAAGAGGATGGTTTGACTAAGTGTGTTAAGTCAAACAAGGTGATAATTGATTCGATTCGATTGATCAAGATTGATGAAACTTGATTTGGAACAAAATTGTTTTGATGATTTGATGTAACATTGACGTGCAAGTTAGATGTAACTGATATTGATCATTCAGATTGATGTTTGACGAAAGATAAAGCTTGATAAGGAATGTCTTCCTATCAAAATATGCCATGGCCTAGTGATTTGGATTTTTTGGCTCACAAAATCTTTGACCAATCTGATTTTACGTCTTCCAATGTTCAGATAACCAAATAAGTTGGAGGATATAGATCAAGATTTATTCTCGAAGAAAGATGCAAATATCTACCCCTAGTGTCTAGCAATGTTTGAATGGCCATGGGTGGATTCTTGGATAGATGTATAGATAGATACGGTAAGCATGCAAAGGATGCCAAGGATTATCTTGTGACAAGACAAGGTGTTCGAACAAAGAAATGGTCATTCGGATAATGCTTTGAAATGCTCAGACAATGCTGGGCAAGATAGGATCAATGAAACTGACCTATGTCAAGATGTTCACCATAAACAAGTGTAAAATGTGCACCAAAATTTTCCAAGATCAAGATAACTTGGATTATGGATGCAAATAGATGAAGATGGATTAGATAAATGGTTCATGGATGAACGGATTTAAGATGGACGGAATGTTGGCTTTATTATGGATGTGCTAAGATGCTTTCTCCTAAAATGGCTTACATAGATGCTTGATTCTACACATGATGCCTATTTGCCAAGTTTTCATCATGGTACCTGTCCAAAGGGCCACCCAAGTGGTTTTCGCTAGAGGATGAATTCTCTCTTTATTGTTTTCAATCCTTTTTCTAATTTTTTTTTTGGATATTTATATTTTTTTTGTATTTTCTGAGAGATTTTAAGCTGATTTTGAACCACCTAGTACTGTTGATGTTGATGCTTCTGTCATAAAATTCCATCGGTATCGTTCTTGAAGAAGTTGCTTTGGCAAGATACGTCCACTTGAATGCAACTTTTGAGATTCTTGACCTTCTTTACTGATACCAGAGTTAACTCTGTCTTTGTGCACACATTATGATAGAGTGCCTTTTCAATCCTTATGATGAAGGGTTGTTTCCAACACATGGTCAATGTGAGAATTGGATATCATGCGTGAAGGTGTGGATGGATTGTGTTTATGAATAAAAGATGGATTGGTTGATAGTTTGGAACCTTTGACTCTCGAAACTTGGAAAGATGAGCAATGAAGGATGGATACGGAAGTGTGTATGGAATTAGGAGCAATAGCTAGATATACCTTGTATGTCGCTTGAGGAGCCTGCTTTTTCCTTTGTGGACATTCGTGATGGATACTTTTCCCTTTTTGATTTTGCCACATAGTTTCTTGGACTAATGGAGTTTGATAGGGATAGTTTTTCTTTGTATTCTTTGGTATTCATATGTATTTTATTTGTCCTTCATGTTTTATTGCTTCTTTTTCTTTAATGATTTTTTTCATTCTTTGATTCAAATCTTTCTTTTGATGTTGGTCCCAATTTGTGGATGGGGTGATGGGTGGATGAAGATTCGTGACATGGCGGGTCATAGTATTGACATTGGTTTCATCATAAGGATTCTTCGTGAGCCCTATGTTGACATTTTCTTGTGACAAAGTTGCCCCCAATTTCGTGGAAGTATCACTGATATGCTTATATCCCTTGATTGTTGAATAACCAAGGCCTTGATGCTTAGGATTGCCAATAATCTACACTAGTTCCAGGATTCCCTGTTCATGTAGGCCTAATCCTCTGCCTTGATAATTCATCTGTTAAAACATTTTATTTGCAATAGGATATGATTTACCTTGGAAACAAGGTGTTAATCCTTCTCTGCTCTATGGTGGATCTTCAAAAGTGACATCTTCTTTATTGATACGATAGCTTGCTCTAAGAAAGGTAAGTGAACCAACTTTATAAGTAATAGGATCCTCCATATGTGGGATTACTTCTTGATTGATGTCTTTAGCTTGATCTTGTGAAATATCAGATTGTAGTGCTTCTTCAAGAAGTGTTGATGATTCATTGTCCTCATACAAATCTTCCTCATGATTCATTTCACAAGATGTTTCTAATTCACGACTTCTGTAGGAGCCCTCTTCATGACCTATTTCTGATATGTCTTTGGATTTCTCTATATCTTGATCATGTGTACAAATGTTAAGAGTAGGAGACTCTTGTTCCTTGGTAATGATATCAAGAGTATGAGACTCTTGTTTTGAATGAAGATCATCTACATGTCCATCTAAAGAAAGCATCTCATGGGTATACAAAGGGGTATGTGCTATATGGATATGATCCTTATTTGCAACATCTTGTATAGATAGGAGAGTTTCCATTACCTTATTGTAGTATCTTGGATATACGAATTCCTGATCTTGGTTAATGTTGGATTTGATTTCAACATGCTTTGGATCAATTTCTTGACATGGGTTGATTTCAAAGGATGGATTGTTTATAAAGGGTTCTTGCATATCTTCATTAGGCATATGAAGTGGCTCAATACCCTCTTGATCTTTGAGTGGATTTGGATCAAATGTTGAGTTGAGGATTTCTTCAATATTTGTAACCATGAGGTCAAAGGATGTCAATATGTCTTGGAAAGGTCCATTGCTAGACTTTGGTGAAAGATGTGGATCATGCTTCGAAATAAATTCTTGAGATATGTCCTCTAACTCATTAGGTGACGTAGAGACATTTTCAACATTATCATTGATCGAAGGATCTTGATCATCATTTTAAATGATTTTGGTGGGAGTTTGTTGTAAGCTCTGCTGCTCAAGTAAGGCTTGCTGATATGCCTACATTTATTGTGCCAACAATGCTTGTTTTTGGTCTTGTTGCTGATGTGCCAACAAAGCTTGTTGTTGGGCTGCTTCTTGTTGTGCTTGATACTATTGTAGGCCTTGTTGAACCCTAGTTTTATACTTGTACAAATATAACAAACAACAATATTATTAGATAAATATGCAAGATAAAATAAGGATTCCCCATGAAATCCATTTACTATGCTCAAATAGAAAGGAAAATGAAGAACAATGAAAAACTAAATAAAATCGATCTAAGCAAAGCAAACTCTTGATCCCATAGGGGAATTGGTGCCAATTGATGTGTCGAAATCAACCCTTTCCTAACTCCTTTGTAATCTTGATGATGATTGATCCACTTGATGGTTGAATTCCTGCATAACCTAGCAAAGAACTTGATAAAAATAGATAAAAATGGCTATGCTTGGAGATGAAATTGAGTATAATAAGTTTACTCAAATTTTGGATGTTAGAATGAGAGGAAAAGTCTCTTATTTATAGATTTCAAATTGCATGAATGAGCAAGATTTGAGCAATGTGGGAAAAAAGACCAACCAATGAGAGAAGGCCACTTGTCCACATGTGATTGGAAGGGGAATGAGCTTATTTTGGTCAATGTGCATGATAAATGCCATGATATTCAAATTTGAAATTTGAATGTGACATGTTGGAGGGAGAAAGAAATGGAGTTAATGTCACTTGGATCAATGCACAAGGACATGTAAGAGGAGTGAATTCCTTGTTGGAAGTACCCATCCACTAGGATTTTGAATTCAAATTTGAAGGAATATTCCTCCTTTATTCCATGTTGAGAGAAAATAGGCAATTAAATAAATCAAAGTAATTGATCTACTGTGCAAGTTGCATTCTCTAGAGGATTTTAGTGATTGAGATTAAATTAATCAAGATTCGATCAATTTAATGAGAGATTAGGTGATTTGACCATTTTGACTTAGATTTTAGCATTGATTTAAATCAAAATGAGAGGAAAATTATTAAAGACTTAATTAAATAAATATTTGATTTATTTAATTAAAGAGGGATGATGTTGGATTTAAACCAAACAAATATTTATTTAATTTAAATGAGATGACTTTAGGGACTTTAATTAAATAAGATGAATTATTTAATTAAAGAGGGATTTAGGGTTAATTGAATTACCTTGATTAATTTAATCAACAAAGGAGAAAGACCTAATTAAATAAATAATAATTTATCTAATTAAGAGATGGAAGGTGAGATGACGTTAGTAATAAGGATCAAGTGTGCTGGATCGAGTTGTACATTTTACATGTCTATAGTAGCAGATCAGTGTGAAGCCTAAATTCAGAGTTTATGGATGTAGTAAGAAGAAGGTGTACTCTATCATTCATGCATGTCTGCAAGTGGTTGAGAAAATTATGGTGGATTTCTCTATTGCATTGATATTGACTTCCTTTGTAACATATCTCTTCTATCTTCTTTATATCTCTATGGTAGTGAGCCCTTTGGGTTGTTAGCCCTATTCGATAATGATTCCTAATCCAAACAATGAATCCTTGTTTTGGTAGTAGGCCTTGTTTCTTAGGTAGTGAGCCTCTTGTAATCAGTTTTGATATTCTTTATAGTGTGAGTTAATCCTCATCATGGTTTTTCCCTTATTGGGTTTTCCACATAAATTTGGTGTTGTATTTTTGTGATGGTTTTCAATCTTTGCACTTGCATTTAATTTTTAATCATTTAAACAATGTTAAGGATTTGTTCCATTGAATGAATTAAGGTTTAAATTTGTGACAACTGATTCACTCCCTCTTAGTTTTCCTATTAAATAGAGATTTTATGATGTTTCTTCTTGCATGTGTTAAAAATATTTGTGGTTCGGTACTCAGGAAGTTGGATTATAGAGTTGCAATGTTTGGTAGTGTAGTCTGACTGTACTAGCTATGTACATTTTGAAGGATTGATTTTTTGTGAAGGATTTTTTCGGTTTCTAGGAGTTCTTGGATCATGTTCAAGTGAATTTTGTTATCTGAAAGTTTTAGATCGTTCAAAGGAAGCGCACAATTCAAATTTTAATGTGTTTGCATAAGTAATGGTCAACCTAGTGTTTACACTACATTCAAAAATGATCAAGTGTTAATGAAGGGGTAGCGTGGAATGTGATAGTTGATTTGAGTCCCAATTAAGTGTTGGTTTGGTCCTTTTTTCATTCCCATCCACTGCGAGAATGTTTAGTGCCGACCTACTTTAAAATTGCAAAGTGTGAATAATGTATAGCCAACCTTGGAGAAGGTTTTCAAGGTTGAGGATAATATAAGTATGATTTGAGATGTTAAAGTTTGATAAGATAGAAATGATAAAGGTGTGTGATAAAAGTGATGTGAATTTCTGAAGAGTAAAGTGTGAGTTTGAGAAAAGCAATGCGAACTTCAAATTGTTGGAATTTTGAATGCAATTAGTTGAGCATGTCAGCAATCATTCAAACAAGACTGTGAAGGTGTTGGAACTATTGTGGTGGATTCTTTGTTGCATTGAGAATTTTTTGTATGTGTAAAAATTCTCTTCTATCTTCTTTTTCTTTCTATGGCAGTGAGTCATGGTTGTGAGCCTTTGTGGATAGTGCATCCTATTTTTGTAGTGAACCTTTGTACCAATTTTGCAATTACTTATATTGAGAGCTAATCCTCATCGTGGTGTTTTTTTCATTGGTTTTTCCATGTAAATATGGTGTTCTCTTGTGTATGGTGTTGGTTGTTTTTGTTTCTGTTATATGATTTTCATGTTTAAACATTATAACAAATTAAGGGTTTAATGAATGCATGTGGATCTTATTACTATTGAGGGTTTTGATGTTTTAATTAGATACAACTGACTCACCCCACCCTCACAGTTGTCTTTTTCATTTAACATTTCCTACAACCTAGAAATATATTAAAGTCCTACCCTTCAATTAATTTTAGCACTATCATCACTTTTTGTAAAGAAATATGTATTAATTACTCCATATTGTTTCCACTCATCTAAATTTGAAAAAACCAAAGGGTTGTTCTACAATTCACTCCATACACATTAGAGTGAAATATTGAGATCTTTGACATACAAAAGAACAAAATTAGCTAGCATAACACTATAGAAGGGAAGGATGGTAGGGATATAATGAGCCAAGTCATAATCCTCTAATGGTAATAAAAGGGTTTGAAAATAAAACTCAAAAGCAAGGAAATAATCCAAGATACTATAATCTCCAAGCTAAACTAAATATTCTAAAATAATAAGAAAAAATAGGTCAAGAGATCAAGAATAAATAAAGCACCAAATCTATGTATGTACCTTGAATTGGACTAAGTGCTCTTGATTACATTTTTAAATTTTTATTGAAGTTTATATAGGAAGTTAAGTTTTTTTGTGTTTGTGTTTTTATGTTATAACAACTATGATAATAATGCTTAATTAATTTATTAGCCATCAAAAATTTTCTATCTTTTTTGCTTAAAATTATTTAGTTATTAGCAATAATGCAGTTTACTAGTAGCAACATAATATATATTTCACATTATTATATTTGTAATACATTTACTAAACAACTATAGTTAAAAAGTTGAAAAGAAGTATAAACATAAGATGGAGTAGTAGAATTTATTAGAGATTGCGTAGAACTACACACATTCACCTAACAATCACATATGAGAAGAATTCTATTTCTTTTTTTCATTTTCAATTCATCCCATTATACAGGCTTGTGAAATTTTCATTTATTTACTCTAATGTATCTAATAACCAATCAGTCAAAGGCATAAGTGACATAATCTATTTGTAGTTTTTTCTCATATAGAATCCAACTATGTTATTAAGAGAACGACTTTGGGTTAGAATCAATGGACTAGGTATATAATTATAATATAATAATGTAATAACTTGTATATATTTCTAACAAATTCAAAACATAATAAATTACTCATAATATGTTTTTGAAATCTAATAAAAGAATTTATTATAATTTAATATTCTCATATTATGTTTTTGAAAAAGTAAGCAGCATTTACAAGGTGATGTACATTACACAATGAGCCGCAAGGGCCAAAAAGGAATAGGTCTATAAAACTAACAGTAAGTAAAAAAAGAACAAAAATAACACATTAACAACAAAAATACCACATACAGGCAACAAAGACACACAACATAGGCCCAGGAAACAACTAACTGTCATTGTCCCATTTTTTGAACAGGAGGTCCATAGTGTCATCTCCGAACCAGTCTTGATTCTCCTAGGCATTATTGCCCTCCAACTCCTCCTTGATTACAATGGACAGGGTGCTAGTAACAAAATGAACCAACTTCATCGTGAAGCGAGTCAGCCCTCTAAATATTTTATCAAGCGTGTCCATCTTATTTTCCAAAGCACAAAGCTCCTTACCATCATCCATGGTTCTCGAGACCTCGTCAAGCTCAGCAACTAGGGGGTGCGAAGAGTGAGAAGCCGAAGTCTCTTTCGGTATTTTTTTTTGTCCAGGGTAGAATGGGGCCCTTCCGCATTTCCTTCCTCTTCCTCCTAAGTCTCCTCTTCCTTATAATCCTTTTTTTTAATCTACTCCTCCCCCGAGTTCTCAATAATCTATCTTTTTTTGTTGAGTTGACTAAAAAACAACAAAAATTTAGAATGCCTCAAAACAACATATAATTTTTAGTTGTATAAAAATATCTTAATTAAGTTTTTATAAACATTAGAATAGTTTATTGCTCCAATACAATTAAACTTGTATTTCCCCACTAACTTATTAATTAGAACTTACAAACATATTATTGACGCATATATAAGTTAAATACCCATGTCGTGGATGCTTTGGCTTAATGAACTTTAGAAGAATACTTGGTCAAACATTCTTATATGGTCAATTGCTTTTAAAGAGTTTTGTACAATTCACTCCATACACATTGAAGGGGAAGATTGGGATCTTTGGCCTATGCAAGAAGAAAACTAGATAACATAACAATATAGAAGGGAGGGATGGCAGGGCCACAATGAGCCAAGTCATAATCCTCTAATTGTAATAAAAATGTTTGAAGATAGAGCTCCAAAGGAAGGAAATAATTTAAGCTAGTTTTGTCTCCAAACTCCACCAAAAAATCTAAACTAATAACTCTACCAAAAAGTCTAAAATAATAAACAAATATCTCAAGCGAACAAGAATAAATAAAGCACCAAATCTATGTATGAACTCAACTTTGAATTGGACTAAGTGCTCTTGATTACATCTTGAACTTTTCATTGTAATAAATAGGACGTTAAGTATCTCTATGATTTTGTCTTTATGTTATAGAGTTATAATAATGATGTTTAATTAATTTATTAGCTATCAAATTTTCTTATTTTTGAATTTTGTGCTTGGGTGATCCCACAATAGTGGTTTACAATTTTTGGCCAAATTGGACACTAAAATATTTTTTTCTAACTAAATCTTCACTTTCAAGCACCTATAGCAACTAAACCGTGAGGAATTTGAAGATGATGCAAACTAATGATTTGTGAAATTTTGTCTGTAGATTCTAAATATATATTTTTTCAAAAATTTTGGAATCAGATTGCACTTCTTTTTCCATCTCCTTTGAAAACTAGTTTTTTTCAACAAATAACATTTTTAAAGAGTGACGCTCACCATATACAACATAAATTTTTTTCCATGAAGGATAAAATTCTAATTATTTCAAATATAGATTTGTAACTCCGATATCTAGTGCTTCCAATTGGTCTCATAGTTTTATATTGAATATTTTTTCCTTAATCAAGTTTCAAAATCAAACCAATTACAATTTAGACATAGGCAGACCGTATACAACATAACTTTTTTTGTATGTATTCAAATTCAAAAAAAAAATTGTTGGATCAAGGACTTCAATATCTGGTGCAGTCATGATTTTTAATTTTTTTTGATAATCTGCTATTTTTCCACATGTGCAGAATAGAGAGCTTGATTTTCGGTGAAAAACCTATGTTTAATAAAACTAAAAAAATAAATACATAATAAGACCTAAAAATATTAAAATTATATTTGTTGGATAGCTTGTTCTGAGGACTACCATCATCCAGTTGGGTTTGTGAAGTCTCCTCCATTTTCATCCTCAACTGAGCTTTGAAGCACAAAATTCTAGACTTTTTTGGTGCCTGAGGGGGAGGAGGGAAAAGGGGGGTTCAAGCGAACCCCCTTTCAAAACATGTTTTCCATTGTATTTTTTTGTGGGAATGGTGGGACCTTGTATTTAACTAGTTCGCTCGAACCAAGGTTCATTCAAACCCTTTTTTGGTTCACTTAAACCTTTAGCTCATTGAAACCCCAAAAACCAATTTTTTTGCATGGGGTCATTTTTTGCAAGTTTTCCTTCCTCACTCGAATTGTAAACCACTTTTGTGGGTTTACCCACTTAAAATTATTTAGTTATTAGCAATAATGAATTTTAATCATAGCAACATAAACTAAATTTCACTTTATTATATTTGTATTACAATTATTAAATAACTATAGTTAAAAGTTGAAAAAGAGTGTACAATAAAAATTGAAGTAATAAATTTTATTAGAAATATTTTAGAATTACACTTTCACCTAATGCTAACATATCAAAACAATTTCGAACATCTTTTTTATTTTCAACTCATCCCATTATAGGCTTGTAAAATGTTCTTATATTTACTATAAGGTATCTAATAATCAATTGGTCAAAAGCATCAATAACATAATCTATTTGTATAGTTTCGCCATATAGAATCTAACTATGTTATTAAGAAAATCATTTTCAATTAGAATCAACATAGTGGATGTTTAAGTCTAATGTAATAAGTACCCTTTTCAAACAAATTCAAAATTTAAGAAAACACTCATAATAGATTTTCCAAATCTAATGAAGGAGCTTATCGCAATTTCATATTATCATACTCTACTATAATACCTTGCATTGACTAAATAACAATAAAAATATTGAAAGTTAAAATACCTGAAAACAAGATATAATTTTTAATTTCATAAAAATCTCTTAATTAATTCCATACCCAAACTTGAAGATGCGAATAAAGACGGTGGAAAGGAATCTGAAAAGTGCGCTTTAATTTTAACAAAGAGTGACTTAGCCAAGGCTCTTGATTTGGTGGGAATAATTGTTGTTGGTTGAGATCACTATGGTGTGTTCCCTCTTAGAGGTAAGCTACTCAATATTAGGAAAGCCTCACATAAACATATTGTGAAAAATCCAGAGACTGAAAATAAATAAAAAATTCTTGGTCTATAGCACGATAAAGCATATGACAACATTAAATCTTTAAGATATGGCCATCTGATGATAATGACAAATCAGAATCATAATGGTTCCCACATCAAAGGAATGTTAATCAACTTTATACACCATAACTAGCCATCTTTTCTTAAAATTCCTTCATTTCTTATGGAATTTATCACTCCTATTGTCAGGGCAACACACAAGAATGGAAAAGTATTATCCTTTTACACTCTTCCTGAGTATGAAGCTTCAAGAGAGTCAATAAGTAAATCAATATCGGGATGGAGCATAAAGTACTACAAGAGTTTGGGTACCAGTACTTCTGAAGAGGGTAAAGAGTATTTTAGTAATCTGGAAAAGCAAAAAAAAGATTTTGTGTCGACTGATGAGCAAGATGGAGATGTGATTGAACTATCCTTCAACAAGAAGAAGATAGAGGCCAAAAAAATCCGGTCTAGACAATTTGAGCTAGGGACTTATTTCGACCAAAGTGAAAAACTTATCTCTTATAATAATTTTGTGGACAAGGAGCTCATCCTGTTTTCCAAGGATGATCTGCAAAGATCTTTTCCATCAATGGTTGATGGCTTGAAGCTAGGGCGAAGGAAAATCCTATATTGTTGTTTCAAGTGGAATTTTGTCAAACAAGCAAAGGTTGCCCAGTTCTCTGGATATGTCTTAGAGCATTTTGCATACCATCATGGGGAGTAGAGTCTTGCAAGCACAATTATTGGAATGGCACAAGACTTTGTTTCAAGTAACAACATCAGCCTTTTGCTTCCAGGTGGATAATTTGGAATAAGGAATGTGGGTGGCAAGGATACTGCAAGTGATTGATATTTGTATACATGATTGTCACCTATAACATGCTTCTTGTTCCTAAAAGAAGATGATGTTCTCATGGACTACTTGGAAGAAGATGGCCAATCTATTGAACCAACATTGTATGTTCCAATCATATTAATGGTGCTTATGAATGGAAGTGAAGGAATTGGAACTAGATGGAGTACCTTTGTGCCAAACTACAATCAAAGGGGTGTTGTTGCAAATGTAAGACACTTCCTTAATAATGGACCTATACAGCCAATTGACCCTTGGTACAAGGATTTTAAGGGTAAGATTGAATGGACAACTACAAAGGAGAATGGTGTGACCTATACAATAAGTGGTATTATAGAGCAGATTGACAACACCACATTGAGAATTATAGAGTAACCTGTTCGTAAGTGGAAAGATGATTACAAGACTTTTTGATAAGTATGATTAACAATAAAGATAAAGATCCATTAATAATGGAACTTGGTAATCACAGTACATATAGCAGGGTTCGTTTTGAGGTAGCATTATTGAAGGAGAAGATGAAAAATGCCATTCAAGAGGGCCTGTCAAAGAAATTTAAGCTAACCACTATTATCAGTACCACCAACATGCATCTCTTTGAGGAAAATTGTGCCATTCAAAAATATGAGACTCCAGATCAAATATTGGAGTGCTTTTATCACATCCGATTGGAATTCTATGTGAAGAGAAATAAAGTTCTATTGGATAACCTCCAAATCGAGCTACTTAAGTTGGATAACAAAGTTAGATTCATTCTAGTTGTTGTAAATCAAGAAATTATTGTGAACAAAATGAAACGTGCAGAATTGCTGCTTGAGTTAAAGAACAAAGGGTTTACTCCATTTCCCAAAAGGACAAAATCTATTGAGTCAACAATTTCCAGAGCATTGCTAGATGGAGAACCTCTTGAAGATGACAGTATGGAGACTGCAGAGTGTGTTCATGCTGGCGATTATGAATATATTCTTTCCATGTCAATTGGAACATTGACACTCAAAAAAGCTCAACAATTATGGGTTGAGAAAGATAAGCTTAGTGAGGATGTTGAGGAGCTGAAAGGGAAATCACCCAAATCATTATGGCTGAATGACCTTGATGCTTTCATCAGGGAGTTGGATGCACTAGAATTGCAAGAGGCCAAGGATGATGAGCATGAATTGAGAAATATGAGTGGTAATAATGCTAAAAAATTTAGAAAAAATGGTAAAACCCTAAAAAAAACACTAAAATGACTTTTGGTTCTGAAAAAGATGATTCTCGAACAGCTAATGATTGTCAGGCAGCCACTATTTCTACTACAATAGTTACTACAGAGAATGCACAAAAATCAGAAGCAGAAAAACCCAAGAGGGGAGGTGGCAAGAAGGGAGCTACCAAAAACCAAATGGAAGTGGATGGTGAGGATGATGATGGAGTAGATGTTAGCCTGCAAGAGAGATTTTATGCCTACAATGGGGTGTTTTGAACATTCACGTGTTGAGGATCCTAGTGGTAGGCGAAGTTCACCAATGAAGGAGTTGAACCCAAAGCAGAGAAATCCTGATCGACAAGATAAAAAGGTTGCTTCTCTTTATGTTGATATATTAGATAGTGATGTTGATACAATGGAAACCATTCCAGAAGCATCAGATGAAAAGGAGAAAGAAGAAAGAAAAAGGAAAACTAGCCCAAACAGGAAGAAGACTGCTAATGGGAGAGGAAGGATGAAAATAGTTCTTATTTACAGTGATTCTGAGTTTCCAGTTAACGAGGATTCTGAATATGATTATGAGTAAACCATTCCTAAGAAGGGTGGGAGGAAGCCTGCCCAAGATAAGGTAGCATTGCTGCAAAAAAAAAGCCACAAAATCAAAATCCATGACAACCCCTACAGAAAAGAAAAGAGGACCAAAACATGCAACACAAGGGTAAAAGAGGATTGATGAAATGTTGAAACCTACCGCACATGATGCTGCTAGTGTTGAGGCTTCCCCTTACAAAAAATCTCCTGAGAAGAAAATTAGCAAAAGGAGACCTTCACCCTTCAACATGAAAAGTGGGTCAGTGATTTTGAAACTTAGCCAGGAGATTGAGACAAGTCCTCCAAGTGGAGATGGCTCTGCTGGTTCATCCTTTAGTCCAGAAGAGGTCAACGAGTTTCCAAAGCCAACAGCAAAAAACAAACCCCAAAGATTTGTTCAGGGTACTGTGTAGTATGTCTTGAGTGACAGTGATGAAAATGATGAAGATGAGGATGCAACAGAGGATTCTAATTTTGAAGAAGATGAAGAATGAACTTGAAAAAACAATACAATTTTTTTTAATGTACAGCCTGAAATACTTGACCTATAATTGATTAACATGTTCTTTAGGTTATGTAATTTTTAACAAATGTGGAATATCTTATAAGGTATTTTATTCTTAATTATTTATCTTATGTATGTGTTTCTTGTATAGATATACTCTTAAGAAGAAATATGTAATGTTGTTCATGTTATGGGATCTGAAGTGGCTTTACCAAAAATAAATAAAAATTAGACATATTATTAGTACATACACGAATAAAATATTATTGGTACACACATAAATTAAATGTCTATGTCGTGGATGCTTTGACTTAGTGAACTTTAGAAGAATAGCCGGTCAAACATTCTTATAAAGAACTGCACGGTCGGCCGCTTTTGAACATTCCATCCAGAGATGACACTTCGATAGAGACTTTAGTTATTCTATTTCAAACTATGAAGTAGATGAGTCGACTACTACACAAAGTATGAGTGAACACAAGCCAGCAGGGGTATTCTAATTAGATTCTTGGTAAATGTCCCAGGTGGTGAGGGTGCTTCTGTATGTTGCAATTAATTCGGTTTCTAAGATTTTGTGCAAGGGAGAAGCGTGCGCAATGGATCGGGGAGGCTTGTACTGGCTCATGCTTATTGCTCCTTTCTCTAGACGATGTTGCATGAGCTTGTGGAAGCTTCCTTGCTCGACAACCCCAAGCTCTAAGGCCCCAATTCTGCCGGCGCTTCGGCCTTTCTTGTAAGCATGATTGAAGGATGCATCCAACATGCAACAGCATTCTTGCATTATACTTGCCATTTTTCCTTCATTTGGATTCAGAGGGACTTTAACTTCCACAAAGATAACATAATGTCCAGGGCTGCAAGAGTGATTGACACAGCTTGTGTACTCCACCACCTCCACTCCACCCTCTCCTTTCAGAAATGCTGACGCTTTCTCCATCACATTTTGCAGCTCTTCTTCATCCGTCTTGTCGGTGTTCACTGACAACAATATGTTGTTGCGTTTCACGTATTCGAATTCTGGGCTGCCTCCACTGAATCCCGTCATTTTGATTACGTCCCCCAACTGATACCTGTAAAGACCTGTGCAGGCTTAATGTAATGGATTTAGTTGCATGGTCAAATATAGTTTTATGTATAGAGAAAGCACCAGATTAACACAAATGGGATTACCTTGAAAAGTCGTCACAACTGGCTGGTAATAATGACCCACTTGAAGATCTTCCAATTCCAGAGTCTTGGCCAACGTGCTATCAGAGTCTATTGCTGGTACAAAAATATCATTTGCCCAGCTTTCAACGTCAACTTCGTGGTGGACTTTTGTGAGTGGGATGAACTCATAGAAGGCAGTGGTTGGCAGAAAGGTGAAGAGTGTTGTTGCTGCGGTTGTAGGCTGCTTACAAATGGCGAGATGCCCACCCTCTGATGCACCGTAGGAAAGCCCATAAATGGGCAAATTTCCCGAGTAGTAATTAATTCTGGAGACATAAGGTTTCATGAGAGGACCTCCTGCTCTGCATTGGATGTACAAAGCATTGGGCCACAGCCTCCTTACTATTCCCTCCCATGAAGGTTTGCAACATTCTCTCTCGATAAGCTCTGCCAATTCCAAACTGGTATGCATATGGAGAAGTCGCAACACCGCCCTCCGCACACTCTCATCTTTTATATCTTCGCTCAGTGTAGCGTTTTTTATGTCTTTGCATATGCACTGCAAACAAAGTAGAAGTGAGAAGTTGCAATATGTTTTATGTAGAAAGAAAATTCTATTGTTGAAATACTTTAATAACAAATAATCTATTGGCTCTCTGAAATCGTATTTACCTGCCAGGAAGTTCGGAGCATGGTGAAGGCCGCGTCCAAGTTGAAAGCAAAGCCTGCCTCCAAACACCAAACTTGCGAAGGCTGTAGGAGCCCGCAGAGCAAATGGCAATACAAAGCCTGTGGACTATCTTCAGTGAGCACCACTTCAATGGGACTCGCGTATTTCTTGGAATCATAACTGTTCTTAAATCCTTCGCTTCTGTAGTAATTTGTGAGAGCCGATCCAACCTTGTGTCCTGCTTTTGTTTCAAATTGCCTACCCGCCACAGTAACCGAGAATATTTTCCCCTTTGCGTGAAACATAGGATTACTGCTGCCTGACTCATTTGCAGCTCTGAAAACAAAACAAAATGATTCAGTAAAACAAATTGTAATACTTTATTTGTAAAGAAGAGTAAAGTGGGTGCAAACCTTTTAACCAATTGTAGCATGTATTGCTGAGCGGTTTCGAAAACGGATTCGTATTCTCTGGTAACGGGAAATTTCTTGGACTTTCCAGCGGTTGTACCTGAGCTGTAAACACATGCGCAAAGATTAAAATTTATATATGCTGAGGATTTGTCCTAGGGAAAATCAATTTAGTAGTCTTAGGTATTGATACCTAATTGAAAAACATCGAACAGGGTAGCTGCACAGAAGCGGAGATTTGTCTCCGCCAGCAATACGTTCCGCGTATTCTTCAATGTCAGCGTAATCACTGAGTGGAACTAAATGCTTGAACACACTTTTGCTCAACATCTCCTTCCTTAACCCATACTTAGCTAAATACTCGCAGTTTGCATTGTCCTGCAGTATTTTTAGTAGCGTTTGCTCCTGCACTGACCCAGCGTTTGCCAGCATTGCTTCTAATTCCACCAACACCAAATCTTCACAGTTTTCCTGGATGTCCGCCATTTCTTTTCAAACAAAACTAAAGAACTTGCGGACAACTTGTGAGGAAAACTCTATGATTCGATCCCTTTTATAACAATTTTGGACTGAATTAATTATTCTGCCTTACTGCTCCAGAGACGGCGAATGAAACTACTTAAAGAGGTGTGCCGGCGGGATGTTTGTTTGATGTTGGGTTTTGCTTTCACCGACGATATTATTTATATGTATATCTAAACTTAGCTGTAGTGCACTGTACTGTAGTAGTGAAGACTCAAGGCTTGAAAACTCTGGCGAACTATTAATGAATTATAAATAAAGACGTCGTTTTACATTTGTGCGCACGGGTGGCGATTATTGTTGAATTCGACCGTACATTGACTGTCAAATCCTACTACTGTTTTTAGCCTTCGTTCACACTACAATCTTTGTTTGTTTTGGTTTTGGCACAATATATATAGCAACAAAGAAATCAATAAAGATTACCTAAGGATTTTTAGATAGTTACAGCTGTTAACATCAAAGGAGGAAAATTTAATAGGTCTATTATCACTAGATTTCCACTATCAAGAGAAAACATAAAATAAAGAAAAAATAAATAAATAGTAACAATAATCAATTTAAATCATTATAAAGAAGGTGAAGGAATTGTGAACATTGATCAAGAGATATGTCATCTCAATTTGAAATAATGCAACTGCAATTAATCTTAGCAGCCCATTTGACAAGAGAATCAATAACAACATTACATTCACAAGGAACATGCACAAAACAAATGGAATCAATGTTTCAAGAAAGGCAAAGAATTGACGCAACGAAAAAGCCAACTTCCAAAAGGAGTGATTGAAATTCCCTTTGTCCATAAGAGAAACTATAAGTGCAACATTCTTACTTTAATTAGGTTTGAGACATTATCCCATCCTTTTTCAATCATTACACATCCCTAAGAACCAGTCGTCATCCCTAAATATCTCATTTATAAACCATTTTGTGAATGCATAATTTACTTAGGCTACTTCTATATGCATGGATCTAAACCTTAATATATTTAGATCTCAATATTTAAATTGAACCTTACCAACTTCTCTATGCATGGGGATTGGATCAATGGAGAATAAATCATTTTCTAGCAAGATCACCAATAATATCACCCAATACTACTCCAATTTTAATTTAGTTAAAGCAATTTGAGGTGCATTTAGAGCATAATAAATCATATATTAGTACATTCTATTGGTCAATGTCAATCACACACCATATTCACTCCCAGAAGCATGGATTTCAACTAAAGAAGTATAATTAGTTTATAGATTTTGAGACATTTATCTAGACACCAGCCTATTTTTCTACACATTAAGAAATCAATTCCTAAAAAATTCTATAAGTATGTTCCTCTCCTAGATTTCAAGCTAACGATCACATTTAATTTAAGGTAATTTTAGTTATGCATTTGTATTGACCTTATATCATTGTTGTGTAATTATCTATTCTAGGTTATTTATGTAGAGCTATTGTTATTCCCTTGCATTGTATTTGTGACCCTAAAATTCTTACATGACCTAGCATTTTGACCTTAGGGACATTTCCTTTTTCTGTGGTTTCATATCGTTCTTATTTCATTGCATATTTCAATTTTGGAATGGAGATGAGGGGCCAATAGTGGTCAACATAAACATTAAAATGCTAAATTTTCATCATGTTTAGTGTTATATATTTTATCAAAAAAATTTGTGAGAAAACCATGCAACATCAAGGAGACTAAGCAAGAAATTTTGGGCATTAGTGTTGGTCAAGGTTTTATGTTGCCAGAAGAGGACAAAAATCAACAAGAGGACCCACATGAGTCTATTTCAAGGAAGATAGGATCTAGAAAAGGGAATTTTTGTAAATGTTCTTGGTGTGAACATATCATTAAGGGTTGTCTCTTTTTGTTTTGGTACAAATAAACCAATAACAAAGTATCTTCAAAAGGGAGTTGGAATATAGGTAGATTTGTCTAACAAAAAATTTCTATCATTGTTGATATCAAGGTTCAAAATGGTTAGAATCCCTTGAACTTTAGCTATCCTCTTCAATTAGTTTGTATGGAGGACAACAAAGATCTCATGAAGATCCCAAATTTGGTGGTTGAAACATTCTCAAAATGGTTGGAAAATTCCTTCATAGGGAAATTCTTAGGGTTAAGGTTGA
Source organism: Sequoiadendron giganteum (assembly GCA_007115665.2). Lineage (NCBI taxonomy): Eukaryota > Viridiplantae > Streptophyta > Pinopsida > Cupressales > Cupressaceae > Sequoiadendron > Sequoiadendron giganteum. The sequence continues at coordinate 497,286,832 of CM021108.1, read as the reverse complement.
ATACACATGTCTTCAAAAGTTGGGGCATAAGGAAATGATGTTTGAAAGGTTAGGAGGAGATATTTTCCATGGGTAAGGGTTTCTTTCTTATTCACTCTTCCAAGCTGCATGAAGATTATGTAAGGATCTTTCTTGATAGTCCATAGTTCTCGGGAAGATATAATTTATTCCTTAGAAAGTGGAGTCTAGGATTTAACTCAAATTTGAAGAACATAAATGCGGGTCCTCTTTGGGTTGACCTCCTAGGTCCACCTCTTGAATTTTGAGAAGATAAAGTGTTGAAGGTTATAGCTAGCTCTTTTGGGTAAGTCATAATTATTGACACCATGCTACACTTAGACATTATGTGTCATTTGTCGTTGGTAGCTTTACAATTTGTTAAATTGACACCAGTAGTTTGACTTGAAATTAAAGAAGTTTCATACTTGAACCCTCTTGTAACAAGCCTGTAAAGCCACTTCTTGATACCATATTAGTCCATAAAGCATATCCCTTTATATGTGTTTAAACTCTAAGAATATGAAATAATATAAAAAATAGCAATTATATAGATAAATTGTCCCATATCTAAAGAAATAACAATTATATAGATAAATTGCCCCATACCTAAACTATATCATAGATAATCAGATCGCTTATATCTAATTAAAAAAATTTAAACAAATAACAAGAATATTTTAGCTGATAGGCTATATTATGTGTTAGGTTTCAACCTAAAAGTTGTCTCACGCAGAGAAAATTGTCTCGCACCTGGAAAAAGTTGTCGTAGTCTCTTGGCTGAAAACACAATCCATTACTTCTGTGTGTAGAAAAACGTCTGACATGTTGCATAAACTGGCCGAGGGAATACACGTGCAGTGCATGCATAAAGTTTCAAACCGCCTTCATTGTTCACGATTACAGTTTTATGCAACAAAAGACACGTCCGCCAGGCATTTTTTCTTCGACAGAGAAGACACCTCTGCCAAGCCTTCGTTTGCCCACCGTGACCACAACTGTTGGATTAAAGCCCAAAAGAAAACCCAAGCCTAAACAAAATCGTGCTAACAATGCCTACTCCAGTGTACCTGGTACACGGGTATGTTATATTTCTTCTCTGCTCCTTTTGTTTGTTACACTAGCGAATTTACCAAATCTATTTTACCGCTAACATCTAAACTTATTTTATTTATGAATGCAGACCATATACATGAAAACTTTTGGCTGCTATGCAGAGTAAACTATTTCCATAGGTGAATTTGAGATGATCAGAGTTTAATTCTCATTTATGAAGTTGGATTTCACGTTGAAGGTCTGGCGTTAGTTAGCTTTGGATTCCGTAAAGCTTGGGGATTAAAAGCTTGACGAAGCTCTTCTTCTACAAGGTATTTTTAATGCTTAAGCTTAGTGCTTTATAAAAAAAATGTGTAAATGATTCAAATTGATGTCAGGGCTTCCTGTGTATTTATTTATTTGTTTTTTGATACACACTGCACTTAGAGCAGGCGGCCTCATCAACCGAGCTGATTCTCAGAGGCTAAATTTTGGGGTAAAATGTGAGTCATCTCATTGTACACATTGGGTGGATTTGGTTATTTAATGTGATTGCATTTGACTATACTTCAAGATGTTTCCGTGGCGAAACATAGGGGTGAGCTTTAGTCCTGCTAGAGATGCCTACTTGTTGGGGTTTGAACCTAGGTCTATGGTGTGAATCTCTTCATTCCCCACTATATACTCAAACCCGTTGGGCACAGTTTGGGTATGTTTAATTAGTCGTACCAGAGATGCCCTACTTGTTGGGGTTTGAACCTAGGTTCATGGTGTGAATCTCTTCATTCCTCACTATATACTCAAACCTGTTGGACACTTCTTGGGTATGTTGAATAAAATTTTGAAACTTGCTTCAGATTTAGGGCTAGATTTTGTGGGAATTTTCATGGTAATGATATTTTCAATTTGATTTTAGGTCTTACTCCACATGACATATTTCTCTTTGATGGCTTCAGTTCACAGTTGTGTTTGAGTTTGGTTTTTTAAGGAATTCACCCATATACCATCCCTTTGAATTGCCATCAGGGTTTGGTATTGATGGCAAGTTTTCTTTATATGGATGAAGGCATCAATGATGATGCCTCTTCAAAGCTTGACATGCTTCATAATTGCAAGCCCAAGGACCATGAGGAAAGGTTCAAGAAAGGTGGATGGACTGATGGTGCCATACATGAACTCTTAAGTGCATATGAGGCTAAGTGGAATGATAGGAATAGGATAAATTTTCATGTTGGGGACTGGGAAGTTGTGTGTAGACTTCCTTTAAGCAAGAATCAGATTACAGATGTCTAGGTTTAGGTTTTTATTTTCCACAATAGAGAATTAATGGAGATTGTGTTTTATGCATCGGTTTTGGATCTATTTTGGACTTTTTTAGTTGAGTAATTCTTCAACAATTTAGTTGCTAATGAGGATTATCTCTTATGTTATATTCACACGGGACATGCACCAATAAAAATCCCACTGGATAACCTTACTTGCTACTACTGCTAGCATTTGCCACATCTAGTAAATTGGATATGGTATTTTACACAAGTTCAGTATATTGAACCTAGGGATGAAACTCTAATATGCTTACCCATAGTGTTACTTTCAATTCATACTTCTCAGACTTATCAGGAACTTTTGAGACTTAGACTCAACAAATAGAACATCATATATTTTAACATGTATCTCATTAATTAAATATGATTCCCATGCATTTCAAAGCAAAATATCATTAATCCAAATATAAGTATAATCCTCCAAAAATTTTTACAGTCTGCTTAAAATTTGCAACCCCCTCCCTCACCACACACATATATTTTTCTTGAGGATTCGACCCTGCATAATATGATCCCATATTCTATAGGGAAATTTTTGAGTTAACCATTCACATATCTGATCTAGCACATGTTTGACTCAACATTTAATATGCATATTTCTTTTATAGACTGAAGAAGCAGATGCAACGAGATTGGTTATGGTTTTTTGTGGTAGGGCTTCTTAATTTTTTCTTGCAAACTGCCCATCTCTTCTCATTGGCATTGTTGATAGACAATACAATTTGTCTAAAATTTTGAGGTAAATCATTTGCCATCGTCTCACTGATTTTTGTTTTGGGAATTTGTATGCTACTTAGGTTGTTTCTTTGTTCTATTTTATTTCATTCTATGGAGACATGGTTCTATGGAACATTTTCCCATGCCGAGAAAAACAACTAGCAGGTAGTGAAATATTCCTCACTCCATCATTTGGTTCACTCACTCATTTATGTCCTTTCTCTATCATATGAGGTACTACTTTCAAAAACTTATTCAAGAATAGACCGAGTGTGTTGGATTTGTATCCCAAGTCCACAAAGAAGATGCTGCCACTGAAAACTAGATCATCACTCCTTGGAGTGTCATAGTTGGCAGGTAACTACATGATCACTTTTCTTGCTACTAACAAAATCATGATCATAGATGCTAAGCTTGATGTTAAAGAATTTTGTGGAATTGCATGCTTGGGGATTCCCAAGATAAGAGAGTTGTGGATTGAAGAGATGATTGTGTTTGCGCATCATGTGCTCTGAATGCCCTTAAACCATGACTGTTTCATTGATGCTATTGATCAAATAATTGCACCTCATTAACAATGGTTACTAATGAACACAAAATATACTGGATGAAGCCATCATAATGGTGGTGATTAGCTAGGTGAGTGAACTCTATAAAAAGCAATATGTTGATCAGCGAGAGCATGGGTTTTATTTTCCTTAACATGTTTGAGATAACAAAAGCCATCGAGACACTTTGGCAAACATAAGGTCGATAGTGGTGAAGATATTTAAGGACTTCCAACAAAGAATCGAAGAGGATCAAAACCTACAAACATTGGACAACATTCATCTTGTTGGTTATTTTTTCATGGAAGCAATGGATGTTCATTAATGCGAGATCCTACCTATAACAAAGGATTGGCATTTATTGAGAAAGAGAGAGAGACTCACTACCTGCAGGGTCTTTTACCACCAGTTTACCTGTCACAAGATCTTCAAGTAATTCCCTTTGTACTTTAAAAAACTCTATTTTTCTATTCTCTAAATGAATTTGATTAACTATGGAAGTAGGAGAAGTAAATCCTTTGAGCGTTTATTCAGATGTTTTGAGTTGTTATTGTATCCCAGCAAACCTTAGAAAGAAATACAAGTGAATAGTGAAATTCAAGAGAAGATTAGTTGCATTTTTTGAATTGATGTTACAACATTTATGAATATTGTTATCTCCTCCATGTGATTTCTCTTTATTTATAGTAAAAATCAGACTGGTTACTGTACTTATTGTCTCTTTCTACAAGCAAAGAAGATCATGAATAATATTTGTCAATATGCAACTCCTTTACATAAATACATGGCAATTATGGACCTTGAGGTACACCCTTTGAAATTTTATATTCTTGTCGAGAAACTAAAATATGATCTATGCACTCTGTTTTTTCATTGTATCTACTTTAAACCACATTTGAATATTTTTAAGGTCCCAAATAGACAACTGTTGATTATTTTCTAATTAGGGATAGCCCACAAGCTAGGAGAATAAAGCAACCCGAGGCACAAACAAAAAGTCCTTTAGATAAGGATATAAAATGCAACTAAAATGTTACAATGATTTGATGGTAGGATATTTATATAGTGTTTCAAATTTATATTCAAGCCACACATTTTTTGAATCAGGAAGACTTGTTTTAAACATTTATAAACATGGATCAATCTTTAGATGCCCACAGGGTTTTTATATCAACTTGAAAGAGAAGTATGCTTATAATTTCCTTGTTCCTATTATATTTATTTTATAAATATGGATAAATATTCAGATGCCCATAGGGTCTTTATATCAGCTTGAAAGAGAAGTATGCTTATAATTTCCTTGTTCCTATTATATTTATTTTATAAATATGGATAAATATTCAAATGCCCATAGGGTCTTTATATCAGCTTGAAAGAGAAGTATGCTTATAATTTCCTTGTTCCTATTATGAGTATCCCTCAAATGACCTTTCCTTTGTTAAAATTTTGTAATGTGATATATAATGGTATTGGTAGAGGCAAGATTCTAGAAATCTTGAAGAACTGGTATGAGAAGAATATTGAGGTTATTGTTGTTACTGATGGTGAACGCATTTTGGGACTTGGGGATCTTGGTTTCTAGGTAAATTAAGAACTATAATATGTTACATCATATTTTTGTGTTCAATACACACACCGACATTGATTTGGCAAGCTCCCTATGATTTCCTTTTTCCCTCTTGCACACATCACCTTCACCATTGCACCATAGGAAGCACATATCAAAGATAGTACAATACTTGAAGGCTAAAACTTTCCAAGTAGGGCCTTGACTTAGGCAAGTTCCAATAAAAAGACCTCATTTTTCTCCCTTCAAACTTTGACAGGTTCTTCTACACCTCTGCCAACATTTCTTCAAAATTTACAAGGATCACAGTCAAAGGAAAAATTGATAGATCAACTCCAAAGAGATGAAGAGGCACATAAGTGAGTGACAACCATCTGTTGCAAGTCAGTAGCACCCAAAGATGATCACCTACACTTTTGGAAAAGTGTCCTTGTTAGATAAAAATTCCCCAAAGATGATGAGTCTATTTTCTCATGCTTTCCACTTGTTTATTATTTACATTTGGCCTCTTGCCCACCAAATGGATATGACTATGGAAAGATTATATGTTACAATATTACTCTTCATTTTATATTGTAGAATAATAAAATTATGGCATGACATCAGAACATATGGTGTGCAAAAATACATCAACCCACCTAACTTGGTAAATAAATATTCAAGAATGAGCATTACTGCTGATGAAGCAATTCACCTACTCCTTTTAACATTTATCCAACAGTTTGATCGATTCAAACATATCTTAATTTGTATTATCAATTCAAGATTTGAAACAATGGCGAAAGGTTTTGTGTATGATAGTGGATGAGCAAAGGAAGTTCAACTATGGTCAGTCATTGCAATCGAAAATGTGTCCAAAAGATTTCTTCTAGTCATGCAATTCATTTTGGAGAATTTGACTCTAAGAATGAGCAGTGAAGAGCTAGGATTCAATATCTTCTATAGGTGGAAATTGACATTGTAAAATCGAATGTTCTTATTGTCATGCAGTCTATGAAGTAAGGTAATAAATGCTAAAAGTATTAGGATCTTCACTTCCTTCAATTGAAGGGAATTTGTACGAACTCCTAAAGAGTTAGTGTGTCAATAGCCATCATTTCAGATTCTTATGAAGATATTTTCATGTATCTTGATTAGTTTATAAAGAACACAATATCTCACACAATTTTGTGAATTATTTACTTAACTGTAAGTTGTATTAAATGTATGGCCTCAAACAAATCCTAATGCCGAGGGTTGTTTGCATGGTATAGGGGATAAAGCGGTGTCTGCTTATACGAAGCTTGCTTGCTGACAAAAATGCATACAATTTTTCAAACCTCCTTATAATACATTACATTTATCTTCTCTTCAAACACTAATTACATCATTTTTCAATGTGCAGACACAAAACAACTCTAAAACAAACTGCTGTCTACAATCATTGTGTATAGAGATGCAACCTTCTATCCTTAAATTGCTACTACTGAATATAAAGGAAAATTATCTACATAGATGCAATTTATGTTTTCTCATAGTTTAGAGGATCACTCTGTACATAGATCCAACCTTCTATCCTTAGTTTTCTATTTCCCAGAAATATACTGTGTACAAAGGATCATTACAGTGTATAGATATTTCTAATTTGTTTAATCGAAAAAACATTTTGTACAGGCAACTGCAATGTTCTACAAAAACCTAGCTCTTTTCTGTTTTTGAAATAAATGCTCCAATTGCAGTCCCATTTTTGTTTTCACGTTGATTAACACATTCAATTTGAAGCATGATCATATATACAAGTCACAGGAAAATAGCATATGTAATACTGCAGTTGGTTTCAATAATATGTGCAAAGATAGGGCCAATAATGCTCAACCAATTATATAATACTATAGGTGCATTCCTTGCAGCTCCCCCGACTGGAAGCACTAGTATAAGAGAAGATGAGATTCAATCATCAAATATATCATACAATAAATCACCAACATCAACAATTCAGTGTATTATCTCCCACTATTTTTTCTTAGCTTGCAATCAAGATATTGTACACCTAGGCTCCCCACTTGTACGCATTTTGGATTGACACATAAGGATGACATCCCTGTGAAAGCAAAATCCAACTTTATACATACATTCCGCCGGCATCGCCACTCACCAACAACAATCGAATTTCTCTGTCTAACTGTCAAGAGGCCAAACTTGTAAAAGACATTGTGATGCTTGACAATTCACTATAAGAAAAGAATCCCCTTCATCTAAGAATGCGATCTATTTCAGAGATAAATCTCCTCTTTTTCGCATCTCCATTTTTAGATTAGGATGAACCATGCCCATATTTATATGAAGATGAAATATGTTTACTATCAAGGCGACAACAACAATCAAATAAAATTCCAACAATTGAAGAATTGAAAGGTAAGAAAGATAACCCTAGACAACATTTCCTTGTTTCTATTTTGACTCTACAAGGAGTAATCTCTCAACATAAAATGGAAGAGGATCGGTGCTTCTAGGATTTATTAGTCTCAATTTTCCAATACAGGATGCTAGAATTACTTGTGAACCATGTTGAGAATTAAAACATTATGTCTTGATTTGATTTCGGGTGTTATCTGTGTGCTTTCTTCTTATTCCTTACCTACATTTAATTTCGCTCATTTTGGTTTTTTAAATTATGGCTTGTTAGATTGTTGTTGAGATACATATTGCCTTCAATTATATTTATATATTGTTGCAAGGTGTGCACCCTTGGTCTCCTTATGCTATGCAGTGCAATGCTCAGATTCATAACATGGCTTAACCACCTCCAATTGATTCATTAACTCTGGTGGTTGTATCGAGCATTAACGGGTCGATCTTTTGGTGCAATTGCAACCGTCTTTGCAACAATTGGTACCAAAGTCTGGGTCACGGGTTTGAACCCCTCACTTGCGTTGGAGGGGAGTGAGTGGGTGGGGGGATTGTTCCAAGGTGTGCACCCTTGGTCTCCTTGTGTTCTGCAGTGCAACACTCGGGTTCGTGATATGGTTTAACCACCTCTCGTTGATTCATTAACTTTGACTGTTGTATCGAACATTAATAGGTTGGTCTTTCGATGCAACGAAAACCATCTTTGCAACACACACATAATAATTCTAGATTTTCTATATATCTATTTGATGTTGTTTCATTATTAACTATGAATTATAATATAATGAGATTGTAGAAATTAAATTTATATTTAGAAAATAGTGTATATTGTGATGACATAATTCTTATTTTATTTCTCTAGTTATATACATTATGATTTATTCAAGTAAAAGATTGTATTTTTGATGCTTCAAAGCGGTTACAGGGATGTGCATAAATTATTAGTAGGGGATCAAATAAGATCAAGTTAAAATAATCCATGTATATAATCAAACTTGAGATAGTATTGACTCTTTTATGTTTCTCTAATGTTGTGATGTTTAGGATGAATAAAGTTATTAGTATGAATTATTTTGAGTTATAAGTATTATCATATTTTATGTACATCAATGACAATACTCTTATTATTATCATAAAATAGATTTCTTTTTTAGCATTGAAATTTTTATTTTCAATCACTTCTACAATACAATCAATTTTTTCAATTATAATGGTTATTGAATGAACAATTCATTTTCTCATTCATATAGGTTTAGTAATTGTTATAATCTGTAAAATCATGGAAATTCAAGATTTTCTTAACCTTATGAAAAGGATTATGGTAACATGAAGTTAATGTATTTTTTATTTTTTATTCTATTTGTTGCTAGGATTCTAATTCCATTTGAAAATCCTAAAATCCTAAAGTACTAAGTATTATGACCACCTTGGCATGGTCATTGCTAGAATTACAATTGTAAATATTATTTTAAATTTGTATTGTGGAAGAAAAACTATTACCGCCAAAGTGGAAAGATTGGGATAAAATTACTTAAAAGTATTAATTAGCTACTCTGGAACTTTTAATTAATCCTCTTGCAGGAGGTGAAAGTAGTGGAGTTTGTGATAATTAATTAGCTTTAGACATTTAAAAACAACAAATGGGTTAAGTGAAAAAATTATGGGCAAAATATTATGTTTTCATTGTGTTGTATGAGTTGAGAAGAGAATAGTAAGAATAGAAATGGGGTATGATTTTTTAGCTAGTTGTATTGTTTATCTACTCACTCTCCTAGGTGTTATTACTATTATTCTGTATGTGGTACTTTTCAATAATCTTAGAAGAAATTGTAACTAGGGTAAACTTTCAGAATAACTATTAATCTATATGTGGTACTTTTCAATAATCTTAGAAGAAATTTTAACTAGGGTAAACTTTTAGAATAATTGCAAATAACATGATAGCTTAACCCCAATCAACAATAGAGAACAATAAAAGAAAGAAGCATAGAAATATTGAAATAATATCACCTGGTACTTATGCCTCCATTGAATGATTGCCCTTAGATTCAAGCGCAACAATAACCTATGTCTAAGCTAAGCAAGATATTGAAGTATTGTATGCTCAAGTACTCAGAGTTTTCAAGCAAGCTATGTGTGGATGAATTGCTAAAAATAACTCTATGTAAAATGACCTGAGAGAGAGCCTTTTTAAAATGTAAAATTGAAAATGGATGGACAGGATTAGAAGTTGGTAAAGCCCTAAGATCAAAGACTAGAATTCAATGTGATGAGTAGCATTAGGGTTAGGGAAAGATTTGAAATGAAGGGTTGAGATTTTATGGGAGATAATCAAATCAATGGTGGAGAAAAAGAGGTAGTTGGAAAATCAAATAATAATAGAAATTATTTAATTTATTGTGTAAAGTTGACTTTTGAAATTAAATAATGTTTTAATTCATAAATGAGAATAAGACAAACGACAATAAATAATTATTTTAAGTATTTACTTGGTTGGATGAAAAGTGGGTTAAATTAATTTTATTTAATCGAAGGATAAATGGTAATGCTATTAAATAATTAATGGAGATTATTTAATTGTAGGTGGAAATGAAAAACAAGTAATTAAATAAATTAGAAATTTATTTAATTATTGGAGGGAATACAAATTAATTAGTGACATATTGAAATAAATAAATGCAATTTATTTAAATTTAAATAATCATAGAGGAATGATTAATACTTTAATTATGTGAGGGAAAAGTGTGGTCGTTATAGAAAAATATGGCTTGTGGGTTTGGACCATTTTTATGTGTCTACATTATGCTGTTCTTTGACATAATGTAGTTTATCACGTTGTGTCAAAGAAAACAAGTCAAAAATATGCCCCAGTGTGAAAGTAGGGAGAGGAAGGATGATGAGGAGGTAGTGGTATGCTCCCTCGAGAGGATAGATGGGTTCAAAGAGAACAAGTGTGCCCTCGAAATGGATGAGAAGACTAGAGGATGAAGAAATGAAAGAAATGTTAGCGCAAAAGACATGGATGTTAGAACAAAAAGGGAAATTGAATGCTTCAATATTTTTCCAAATAACATAATAAGCATTGCATACTCATCATTGGGTAGTAAAATGTGACAAATGGACAACAAACATGATGTATGACATGGAAAAAGGTGCACAAGGTCATCCACTTGCAAAAAAAAGTATTCATAGACAAGGAATGTCCTAACTCATACTAAGGGCTAAGTTGCCGCAATCTTTTTGCCAAGACACACCAAAGACAAAAATCAAGGAAAAATAGGTCATGAGATGTCATCACACCTTTGAATCCTTCATGGGACATCCTCGAGGTAGCTAGTAACATGACCAAGAGACAAAAAAAGACCAACAAATCAGCAACCATTCAATGTGTTTGCCAATATTTGTTTGTCGAAGGTTGATTGCTTGATGGTTTGGTAGTTTGATGATTTGATAGTCTAACAGTTTTGATGGTTCGACGATGCTTGTCATCATGAAGGATGCATCTTGAAAAGGCCAATGACTATGTGATGGATCCTGCTGTTAGGAAATCCACATCTTGAAAAGGAAAATGACGTTTTGACGAGGTCCAATTCTAAGGACACATCTTGAAGGGGGCCATAAAGTGACTAGGTTGACATTTTTTTGGCAATTTGATTGATTTTTGACTTGATGACTGATTGGAATATGTTGTCTGTTGGTTCATGATTTCAATGTTGATATTCAAATTACTGTCTTGTGTTTGAGTTTGACTATGTATGACTTATTTGACTGATGCAATGAACCCTAAAGGATTGACCTAGGCAGCCTCGAGGTTTCATCGATTGATGGCCTTGCCTACATTGTACACTTAGAGACCTCATAGTTTGACATGACTCTTGAATTTGTTGCAATGACAAAATGAATCATGATTTTATTTGAGCACACCTAAAGGACTTGACCTAAGGCCTCAAGGGCACATCGACAGATGGCCTTGCCTATGTCCAGTCGTAGAGGCAACGTAGTTCAACAAAGACTAACTTGACTGACTTTGACTCTATTTTTAGGATTTGTGAAAGTTATTTGGATGTTTTTGTGTTTTGACATATTTTGCTTTTTTTCTAGATTTTTGAAGTTTTCTGATTTTTTTGTCTTTTTGAAATGTTTTATTTATTTTTACATATTTTTCAAATATTTGAACCTGTAATGACCAATGTAGAATCTAGTGAGGCCTAGTGTTAGGAAATTTTCCCCTAGCCAAGTCTAGGATGAACCATTAGGGATGGGATGGGACAAGGATTTATTATGGACAAAAGATAGAGGAGAAAGGATGCAAGACACCAACCATTTGAAAGTCATGATAACGATGACCAGACCTTATGATGGTTGTCAAATGGGAGATGATGAAAGGTAATGGAATTATTATGGATTAGGGTGGAAGACCAAGTAGAGTGATAGTAGATTGCAGAGTAGAGACTAACTACACATGGCACCTGTTTGTTAGGTTTTCACCATGGTACTTATCCAAAGAATCATTGAAGTGGTTTTCACTATTGGATGGATTATTTATCTTTACTATTTTCATGATTTTTTGATTTTTTTTTTGTCACCAAGATGCTTGTTTTCTAGGTTTTCATCAAGGTCACAATTTTCTTGATTTTTCAAAAAAAAAATTATATTTGCATAGGTGCAAGCTATTGATTGGATTTTCCAAAGGTTCCCCTTCAAGTGTGGATAATTGATAAGTGCTAGGACCCAAAGTTGTTGTTATGACATATGGACCCAACTAGTTGGGCTCAATGTTTTTGGGTTTCTCACATTCTGCTTGATTTTTTGGATTCTCCACCAACACTAAGTCACCAATGTGCCTAATCAAAACCCTTTTTTTGTAACTATGGTAAAGGTGGTTTTGATATGCTTGTAGATGATTCAAGGCCCTTTTTCTACATTCATCAAGCAATTATAACTCATGCAACTGGGATATACGATATTCCTCATCATCAATAAGTCTTTCCATGGAAACCTATAGGGAGGGGACTTCGACCTTGATAAGAAGGATAGCCTCCAAATTGAAGAATAGGGAAAACAAAGTGGCACTAGTGGGAGTATAGATGATCGTGCAATATTCCCATAGGGCAGGGTTAAGATGAATGTGCTAGTCATGGCCAGCATCATTGATAGTCTTTCTAAGAATTTTGATTATGGTCTTGTTGTATGCCTCATCTTGGCCATTGCCTTGTGAGTAATATGGTGTGGAAAAGCGATGTTGAGTGTGGAATTTCTCATAGAACTCACAAACATCCTAATTTTTGAAAGGAAGACTATTGTCAATGATGATGGTTTGTGGGACACCATACCGACATATGATGTAATTGAGGATGAATTTGGAGATTTTTTTACCAGTAAGATTGTATATCATATGGATGGATTCAACCCATTTTGTGAAGTATTCGGTGGTAGTGATGATGAATTTATGGCTATTTGATGAGGTTGGATGAATTTTTCCTATGAGGTCAAGTCCCCATTGGGAAAAGGGACATAGTGAAGTGATAGGTTACAATTCTTGTGTAGGTGCATGAATGAGGTCACTATGTATCTATCATTGTAAACATTTTTGCATGAAGTGATAGGAATCATGCTTCGTTTTAGGTCAGTTGTATCCCAATTGCATGATCTTTTTAGCTAGGGTCAAACAACTAGAATGGGTTCCACATATACCTTCATGTAATTTATGGAAGGTAGTTTGTGCTTTGTTAGTGTCAAGACATCAGAGTAAGGTTTTGTCAAAGCTATGTCTTTATAAGGTATCACTAATGATGGCATAGCGAGCGACTTTGTGGATGAAGGACTTTAGAGGATCTATTTTTGCCACAATCTTAGTATGATGGTTTAACATGTAGTGTCTCAAATTTTGAGCAACAAAAACCACTACAAGACAAGCACGTTCAATTGGATTATAGTTAAGCTCATATTCCACGAAAGTGTGACTAATGTAATAGATTGCACATTCCTTTTCCTCATGGCCATTTTGAGCCAATAATGTGCCTCGTGCAGTTGTAGTGGCTGAAATGTAAAAAAATAGGGGTTTCCCATTGATGGCAGCATTAGGATAGGAGGTGTCAAGATAAACTCTTTAATCTAATGAAAGGTTGCTGCACACTTGTCTATCCAAATGGAAGGGACTCCCTTGTGTAAAAAATACTGAAAAGGTTGAAATTTATTTGCAAGCTATGTGATGAAGCACCAAAGACACATTTCTTGGGATTTAGGTGGACCTTATATTCTTCTATCCATGTTAAAATCTTGTCTAGGACTCTTAAGTGATCAACACATGTCATTGATTTTTCTAAAATATCATCAACATAGTCTTCTATCAATGTGTGCATGAGATCATGAAATATTGTAGTCATAGCTCTTTGATAGGTTGCACCTATATTTTTTAGTTTGAAGGGCATGACATTCCAATAGTATGTACCCCATGTGCAAGTGAATTATGTCTTGTGTTCATCTTGAGGGGAAATAAAAAATTTATTATATCTCAAGAAGCCATCCATGAGGGACAACATCTCATATCTTGTTGTCATGTCTACTATGATATCTATATTTAGTTAATGGAAATCATCCTTCAAACATTCTTTGTTTAAGTCACATAAATCTATGTAGATACGGATTTATCTGTTTGGTTTGGTCACTGGTACAAGATTTGAGATCCAACTTGCATAGTCAATTGGTCTTATGAAACTGACATTGAATAATTTCTTAAGTTCAACTTTGACCAGCGTAACTATTTGAGGGTGCATTTTTCTAAGATTTTGTTTGAGTGGCTTTGCATTTAGATGCAATGGTAGATGATGTAGAACCAACTTAGGATCCAAACCTATCATATTTGCATAAGACCATGAAAAATTTATTTGGTGGTCTATAAATAATGTTTGAAATTATGATTTTCCCTCTTCTTTCAAGGATGCGAACAAGAGAACAGTCTTAGGATTATCTACTTTACCGATGTTGACTTATATTATGTATTCGATCAGCATCTTGGATCTCTCTTGATTAATAGGGAGAAAGTTCAAACCTCCATCCTTGTGTGCCTCAGAGAGGTTTTTTCCCTTGGATACGCCCTTTGTTTTTACTTTTGCTTGGTCAGAAGGTGCCTTGCAATTTTCACCTAAAGACTTCATTTTTTATTTTATTTTTGTCATTTTTGTGACTAGAGGGTGGGATAGTCTCACCAAAACATGTTGCAGCATCAAGATCTATAGTGAAGCTAGCCTTATGGTCCTCATGTGGTATGCCCTCTCGTAGTCCCATAAATTTAGCAATGGCCTCATCATTTTTAAATATGTCTAAGGTAGGTGGAGGGTAAAAGCACAAAGTTGTGTCACACTCTATAAAGGAAACGGTCAATGTTGATCCAACTTTTAAACTTGAATCACTAAAAAGTAGCATATATGTTTTGAACTTTTAAATAATGTAAACTAGTAAAATATGTATTTTTTAGTATATTTTATGTTTGTATTTTTTATAAGAAATTAAAAAATTATTTTAAACTAGTTTTTCATAAATTAACACTATAATTTAGTTCCTGATAAAATGCTGAAAAATGAAGTTGCACAGGACATCAAACTTTTTATAGTAAATTTTATTTTTTTTCTTTCAAATTTTTTGTGTGTATTTATAACTTGAAACTTTAGTGCATGGATGTATTTTTTTCCAATTTTGATAAATATATATTTGTATATAAGTATTAAAATGTGCGTGAATAAAAAACAACTGTTTCCATCGGATGTCAACATTCATATTAAATATTTATCTAAAATGGAAAATAAATTATACCATCTTGAAATAGATTCTTTTATCTAGTGCATCATATTTTTTTCAATTTTTTTTAATAAATTTTAGTATTTTTCCTTGGCATGGTAATCAACCTAATATTTTTTGATGATAACCTACTTTTAGTATAAATAATAATAATAATAATAATAGTAACAATTAAACTATTAAAATAAAGATATTTTTGAAAACTACACTTATGGATCTACAAAAGGGTATTTTTACATTTAAAAAAATGTTATTTACATGAGGAGGAGTTATTAAAACTTCAAGTTTTTCAAATAATTTTTTTTTTTTGGTAAATTGGACTCAAAGTGGTGCTCCATATATTTTTAGCCAACAATTTTAGTTGAATAAAATTTGGAAGTATCTAACTTAGCTAGAATGAATCTTACTAGGTCATATGTTTAACCAAAATTGATTTTTAGTTAGAAATACTTAAATTCAGTTGTGCTGATATGTTGGCTGAAAGTGTGACAAAACTTTGTGCTTTTACCCTGGATCTTGTTGGTCCTTGTCAATCAATTGTGGGTAAATGAGGGGGATTCCATCATCGGTGAGTGAAATATGGGGAAGAAACTAATAGGGTAAATATAGAGGTATTATCGGGGTCCCAAAAGGATTATATCCATGCTGTTCTATCTGTGCTCTTTGGTAGGTTAGGTTCATGAAAGGAGTCAATGTTAATATTGATATCCGTGAGGTTGGTGGGTATGTGTAGGATCATGATGGTACAAAAAGTGGCAATATGTAAGCCATATGATTGCCCATGTGGCTGACGACTTTTTTTATACCTAAAATTGATAAAACGAAAAGGGTTTTTAGAGAATATTCTCAGCTTTCCACCAATATAAATTATGCTTTACTTTGAAATTAATAAATAATTATTATTCATTTTCTATTAGAATTACGAATAAAGTCCCGATTGATAGGCTAAATGAAAAACATCTATAACTTTCAAACGGTATCACATTTTTTGAATCCGAAACATGTGTCACATTCTATGCTTTGCATACTATAGGATTAAATAAAAAAAAATTGAATTTCATGAATTTTTGACCAAGTTAAGGTGGTTAGACAGACGAGATTTTATATTTTTTAAAATTTGTAATAAAAAATTCATAATTAATTATTTACTTGGAAAAAAAATATAAAAAAATATGCATCACATCGAGACATGAGTCCTCTACTTATATCTAAAATATTATAAAAAAATATTATCATTTTATTGTGGTTACAGTGGTCAGATAGACACCTACTTCTTATTTTTACCTTGAAATTTAAATACTACTGCATTGAGATTTCAAATTTTCACCAAATAGATTTAAAAAATAAAAATAAAGGTCTAGTAGTTTAGAAACCACATTGAATTTTCTACAGATTCTATTTTAAATTTTTTTTGAAATAATATAGATAACTTATTCAAATTTTTACGTCAAGTTGTCTAACTCTGGTTTTCTATCTTTTTATTGCCATTTAAGGGCCTTTTTTTTGCATGATGATCCTGCACATACCCTAGCAAAGAATGGTTGGGGTATGTCAAACTCTTGAAATACCTGATCAAGCTCATAGTCATTGGTGGTGTAAGAGTCCCACTCATATTCATTAGAGTCGATGTCATCATAATAGGTGTTAGTAGGATCCTCAGATGCCTCAACGTCTTTTGAAGCACTCACATCCTTAATTGAAAGAACCTTAGTACTTGGAGCACTAATCTTAAATGGTATGAACCCTAGCCCTGAGTTTTTCAACTGCTTAAGAGGCATCAAGGGTTCTCTCATTCCATTTTTATGTATATCGAGCCCACTAAGTCCATCATAAACCTTTTGTTTCATGAGCTCAAAACCTTTTCCATGTATTGTTTTATTGGTAGCGGTGGCAGATATTCTTCATCTTTGTAAATCCATACTGAAATGTCCTCAATGTGTTCTTTGTTTAACTCTCCCTAGCTTGTGAAGGTGGTGGTGGGAGGAGCTTTAATGACAACTTTGGGTTTCATCCTGAAACAAGGCCTACCATAAGACTTAGGAGACTTAGGTAGCTTTATGATGCAATAGGTAGTATTCATTTTATACTCACCACAACCTTGGTCTTGGATCTTGATTTTGGGGTCGATGGATGAGGTTTTTGATGTGGATGATTTAATGAGGGTGGAGGGATCGACATAACTAGATGAGGTGGATGTGGAAGTGGAAGCTTCTCGATTGATAGGCACCTGTCATTCAAGAACTCTTAAATTAGTGTAATATTGGAAGCGATGGAGATCGCCAATGATCGTGACTTCAATGCCATTATATGGAAATTTCAAACATTGATGATAGGTGGAAGGCATAAATTTCATGGCGTGAATCCAAGGTCTACCAAGGAGAAGGTTATATGGAAGTTCAAGATCCAAGACTTGGAATGTGGTGTCCATAACTATGGGGCCAAATCTGATAGGGAGTGCGATAACACCCTTGGAACAACATTCATCATCATCATAGGCCTTGATTACAATAATTTTGGTTGTGTCTACACATGCTTCAAAATAGCCCAATGCCTTGACAAATTTTAAGGTGCAAATGTCCAATCTAGCTCTGCCATCTACCAAGATTCATTTGACCTTGTGTTGATGGAAAAATATTTCAAGGTGCAATGGGTCATTATGGTTAGACTTTTGTGTAGAGTAGTCTTTTTCGGAAAAGGAGACACAAAGTTAATTGGCCAAGTAGCCCACCATGGATTCAAATTGGTTGACATCTAGGTCGATAGGAATGAAGGTTTCCTTTAACTCCTTGTCGAGGATAACTTTATGTTTAGGTGATAGGTAGGTAAAAGTACAAAGTTGTGTCACAATTTTATAAAGGAAATGACCAACATCGATCCAAATTTTAAATTTGAATCACTCTAATGTGATATATGTGTTTTGAATTTTGAAATTATTTAAACTAATAAAATATTTATCTTTTAATATATATTATGTTTGTATTTAATTTTTTTTTTTTAAATCACTTGAATATAGTTTTTCATAAATTAACACTATAATTTAGTTGTTGATAAAATGTTATAAAATGAAGTTACATGAGACATCAATCTTTATATAGTAAATTTTATTATTTTTCCTTCAATATTTTTGTATGTATTTATAACTTGAAGCTTTAGGGCATGGTTATATTCTTTTCAATTTTGATAAATACATATTTTCAATAATTATTAAAATGTGCATGTATTAAAACTTAGTTGTTTCCAGTTTACATCAACTTTCATATTTATTATTTATCTAAAATAGAAAAAAAATATACCATCTTGATATAGATTCCTATATCTAGGGCATCATATTTTTTTCAATTTATTTTAACAAGCTTTACTATTTTTCCTTAATATGGTAATCAACCTAATGTTTTGTGTTGATAACCTACATTTAGTACAAATAAAATGGAAAATATAAACAATAATTAAACTATTGAAATATATACATTTTTGATAGCTAAAATTATGGATCCACAAAAGGGTATTTTTATGTTTTTTAGAAAAAATAGCTTTTACATGAGTAGAAGTTGTTGAAACATCAAGTTTTTCAAAAATTTGACTCAAATTGGTGCTAAATATGCATTTAGCCACAATTTTAGTTGGAAATGTTTTGGACGTATATAACTTAGCTAGAATGAATCTTACAAGATCATATGTTTGACTAAAATTATTTTTTTGTTAAAAATACTTAAATCCACTTGTGTTGATAAGTTGGCTGAAAGTGTGAAACAACTTTGTGTTGATACCCAGGTGCAACATCTCGAGGATAGAAATTTGTGTAGGTGTCTTACCCAATTCATCAATAAGATCTTATATCAGTCTTTAGATTGTGGTGGATTGGAATAAGGACCAGATAAAGTAACCTTAGCCCTACAGGTAGTGACGACACATTTAGGAATATTTTTACTGGTGATTGTGTTGACATAATCATCAACGACATGGAGGTTATTAACTGTCTTTGAGTAATCAAAGGAATTCCTGGTATAATTGGCCTGATTGTTTGTCTGTTGACTTGAAGTGGAGGGTTTTCCCGAACCATGGTCTTAGAGTGGATTCTTGAAGATTGTATGGTCTTGATTAGAATTTTTTTGTTATCCTTTGACCTCTATGGTACCATTTTTAATTAGGTCTTGAATCATGTTCCTCAACTAACAGAATGATGAGGTCTTGTGCCCTTTGATGTGATGGTAGTCACAAAAGGAATTTTCATCCCACCAAGATGGTCAGAACTGTCCTTGGTTGTATGGTTTGGGCTCTTAGAGTTGTATGAAATTTGATTGTACTAGTTCTTTCAAGACATATTCAATTGGTTATGGTAATGGAGTGTATTGTATTCATGAATATTGCCTTGGTTGTCTTAGAGGTCCTCATTCTTGATTATTTTATACTACATTAGCTATGTTGTTATTCATGTTGGGTGCCTTAAGAGTCAATTTGTGTCATGTTTTGTTCATAACTTTCACGTCTATGACTCCATCGTTTGTTATATGAACTTATTGTGGGACCAAAACTTTCTTTTTTTGTTAGAGGTATGTTGGTGGTGTGTGTTTTTGTTGCCATATGTAAGTTCACCTTGGGTGATTAGGACCTTTTCAAGTGTCATGCCTTTCTCAACTAAGTCTACAAATGAGGCACAACAATGTACTTGTAAAGGGTGTTTCAACTTTGACTTTAGGTTTTCTATGAACATGTCCACTTTTTGTTTTTCAAGGATCTCAATGGAACATCAACTCGCCATACTACACCCTCTCTGGAAGATATCAATAAAGAGCTCTCCTTCCTCTTGTGTTGAGTGGCATAGTGTAGCAATTATGACATCATTTTCAATGATGTAAGTGTGAATATAAATTTCCCAAGCTCTCTTCGGGTTATTTTATTTTTTTTTTAAGTATCGATCATGCCTCCTATTAAAAGAAACGTTGGGTTCCTTTCACAAGGATTTATCCAAATGTTGCCAGTTGTTAGCCAGGTGCTCCTCATAAGGATCCTTTATTTTTCTTTTCTAAAAGCTACCTCCATGCTTCCACATGTTAGCACTTCTCACTCTTCAGTGATTCTTCCTGTTGCTCCCCTTTTGAGCCCCGACTGCATGCCACATGGCATCGATCTACACACATTCCTTGTTGACCCCGACCTTCAACACAGTATGTTTGAGAAGCCTCCACATGTCTTCACCATGCAAGTTTTCATCACATGAAGACAAGAATGAACCTCGGACCTCGACCACTTGCCATGAAGATCTTCTAAGGATTTCATCACGCAAGGGGACAAAGAAAGCAACAACCTCACAATAGTTTCCACGTATTATAATTTCCGCCATGAGTGGATGACACATGTCGACACACTAGTCTACTAGGACCACTGCCATCATTCATAGGGGATTCATTTGGCTCTAAGGAATCCTTGTTCATGGCTCGAATTTTTTTGTGTTGCAATGAATAGGGTAAATCATTGCTAATACATCATTGTTCATGATTGGAGGATATTTTTTGTTACTGGCTCACCGGGATGGGATATTATTATAAATACTGCTTCTTCTTTCAAAGCAAGAGTTCTATTTTTTATAGAGAAATTGGTGAGAGAACTAGGCCTTTACCACTTTTTAGATTATTGCAAAGACTTATAGACTATGCCATTGTTTGGCCTCTATGTTTTCATAAAGATTTTTGATAAAGTTTTACTGTGCCATCATGGTATTGAATGTTTCATTTATAGAACTTCTATAGATTTAATGCAAGTTTGCTGGTTTAGATCATGTCTTTGAATCCTCTTTTTAGTAAAAGTGTATGAATATTATGTTATGTCATTGAGTGAATCATTCAGGCTTCTATCTTTATTTTCTATCATTCTAGGACGTAGCAGATTGTTGAACAAGCCCTTAAATTGGATCCAAAAGATAGATTTAACATGCCTTACATCTAAATCTTGATGCATCACCCTAGTTAGATCCTTTTATTTTTATATTTTCTTCCTTTTCCCATTCAAAACCCTAGTTATAGAAGAAGTCGACTTCTTTAAAGTCCGAAGGTTACTTAGTTTAGCACAATAGGTCCCCCCTTTAACTGAGTTTCCCACAAAGGGATATTATCTTGCCAAATTTTGGCATCAACATCTTTTCTTTTTCCTTGCACACTATGAAATAAAAAAGGGTGTATAAGCCATTGGCCTATTACTAGGTCGCTAACCGCAAATAATCCTAGTTTGTTAGTGCCTCTGCTAGTAACAACACATACCCAAAATCGCCTAGTATAACTTTCAGATACCAACCATGTTGCAGATAATGAACCAAAATTATGTGGCTTGGGACACCAGAAGTCCCCTTGTAGCCCCAGATGCACCTATCGTTTGGGCCCCTATCTCAATCTCATCTCTTAAAGCTATTCCAAAGTTTACCGAAGATGGCTCAAGAACACTATCCAAACATCTGCAAGATGTTGCGGATGTATGTCTAGTACACGGAGTTATAGATCATAACATAGCACTGAGATTTCTTGCGGCTTGTTTCAAAGGAAGAGCATTAGATTGGTATCGCACTCTGTCGGCTAACACTATCGGTACTTGGGATCAGCTCAAGGATCCTTTTTATGAAAGATTCTCTAATAATAGAGATAGGTCTTTGCTATATCATTAGCTATCAACAATAAAGCAGGCCCCATTTGAAGCCATAACTAATTTCAATGCCTTATTCCATACAACCTAGAAGAGAATCCAGAATGCCATCTGACCACCGGCCAAGCTAGCATTTATGTTCTACTAAAGTTCATCAACGCTAGCATCTCCATGACGATCCAATCACTTGGTGGAACCAAATTACCAGATGCATACAACATAGTATTAAAGATGGAGAACAAGATAATCAATGACTGGAAGTTGCCACCTCGGCCCATTATGTCGATATTCCCCGAAATATCAACTTCCACCCAAGAGATGCCATCTACTAGCATACCCGCACCACTCCCATCTATGTGCACATATCCAAGTGCACCATAGAACATTTCTTCTACATCTGGTGCTTCAAAGGATGAGACGAGTGACATCAGGGAGATGTTATGAAACTTAACAAATGAAGTAACCACTATCAAGCACATCGGAGCTTCTCCTCCAATACCATCCTACCAAATTTATCAAGGCGGTAGACCCTCCTACCAACAAAACCAATATCAAGGAGCCATGCATACAAATCCATCGACTCAGATAAATAACCAAATCATACCGGTACCAACTCTACTAGGAGTTGCTCAAACAAGTACAAGTAGAAATTTGACCACAAGGAAGAACAATCTCATTGAAGATTTCAATCCCTGGTGCTTCCCCTGGGGCAACACACATATGCCTCAAAATTTTCTGCATGGAAATTTGCAGCAAAACGTTGCATAAGAGTGCAACCAAGGCATGGCACAAAATTCAGGAGGATATACATGTGCCTCTCCCCAAATGGAGAATGTGGTTCTTACTGCAGAGATGTAGGGAATGTCCCTGGAACAAGAAAATGACATATCTCTCGACCATGCCCTCCTCTCATGGATGGAAGGAGAGGAAGCAGTGTTCACTTATGAAGCATCCACATTGGTGACCCCAAAAGTACAATCCAACTACAACACTTGATCAAAAAGGAGATTCAGAGACGAGTCGGCCACTCTATAGCCCAAAAATATCTTGGACCAACCCCCTAGCCCTTTCACAATTGCTCCATAGCTGTAGCTACGTAAGGAGATTGTCATCACCAAATCTAAGTTGTAGAAGCCTCCAAATCTACCACCTTTCAATGTGGTGGAACAATTGAAGAAATATTCTGCTAATGTATCCCTTTGGTATATCTTAGCCATTCGAGAAAAAAGTCATTACTACAGAAGGCCCTGCAGAAAGATATAGTTGTGCAGTCAATAGAACAAGCTTCCAAAAGGGTTGTTGAATCATCATCTTTGGCCAAAGTTCTTGCGAATACTGCAATGGAGGCTTTGATGTAGGTCAAAGAGGAGAGACCAAAACCTAAACCCTTTTTCTTGACTCTTATTGTGGGGAAGAAACTGCTACACAACTCCATGATTGACTCCGGTGCCATCACCATAGTCATGCCCAAGTAAATAGTTGAAGCCTTAGGGATTAGCTATGAGGCCTTAAAGAGAGGAGTTATGTAGTTGGATGGGAACAAGGTCAAAAATTTAGGCCTCATTAAAGAACTCCCCTTGAATATTTTTTCTTGTCCTAGCATCAAGGTGCCGCAAGATACTGTGATCATTGATGTCCCTCCCATGTTTGACCTCTACCTATCCTGGGAATTTACCTCAAAGATAGGTGGATACCTTTCTTTGGATTGGTCCCACCTAATTCTGAGGACTAAGCATGAGGCTAAATTGAAGATAATATCAAAACCGCTACATACAAAATATGTAGCTGATGAAGCCATGATCAAATTCAAAGAAAATCATACTTCTTTCACCAAGGAAAAAGCCAATGGTAGCAGGCTACTAGGAGATGAGAAGGTAACCAAAGAAAAAGTTGATTGAGAAGAAGTCTTCTTGAGAGAATATGCAGGTGCCAACCCTTTCAACAATTATCATGCTACTAGGTTGGGCACCTATGTCATCTATGATGAAGATCAACAATTTCTTAGGGTATTCAAGGACTTCGCAGTCGAACAAGCCACAAAATTTTGGACATTGAACTTTGATGGTGCTAGATGCAATTCAACACTAGCGTTGGGATATGCTTAACATCTCCATCTAATGAGTAGGTTCTTTGATAATTCCACTTCTAGTTTGCTTGCTCAAAGAATGAAGCCGAATATGAAGGTCTTTTGCAAGGGCTAAGCTTCATAGAGCTCATGGATATCAAACAAATAATGGTTTTTAGATATTCTAAACTCATAGTCAATCAAGTCAAAAACATCTTATTGCAAAAGAAAATTCATATTTGATCTTATAGGCACAAGGTATGGGACCTCATCGAAAGTTTCAAAGCTTTTAAATCCACGTGGTGCCAAGAGAGTAGAATTCAAATGCGGATTGCATGGAAACAATAGGATCTCAATTCAATCCTATCTCTGAATTATTTGGGAATGTACACTCTGTGCAACTGATCGTCTGACCCTCCATTCCCAATAACTATCAGAGATTGAAAGTATTCAAAAGTGATGAACACGTTGCCTCATTCATTCAATAGTTGGGAGAGTTTGCCAATTAGTTTCAATTGAAAATTGAAGAAGCATATGAAGGGAAGATCATCCGATTGAAGTCAAATAAACTTCTGAAAGGGATGGTAAATCTTGAAAATTTGTTTGATTGTGATGATGCAAGGAATGATATGAGAAAATTTGTAGCAAACCATGCAAACTACACTGACCTAGAGGTTGGAGATGGAAGAAGACTAAAGGTTGGGAAAGAAGTTCTGCAACATGACAAAGGTAGGCTTATACAATTATGTGAAAAATACGAAGGGGTCATGGCCTAGTTTTATGAATAACTCAAGGGATATGATCCTGACATCATCCAACACACCATCGAACTAATAGAAGGTGTTAAACCAGTCTGACAAAAATAGAGGCCCGTCAATCCAAAGATTGAAGTGCTAATGGAACAAGAGCTAGGGAAGTTGATGTAGTCAAAGATTGTCTTTCAAACCAAACATAGTACATGGGTATCTAACCTCTTTCCGATCCAGAGGAAAAATAGATACATTCATCTCTGAGTTGAATTCCATGACCTAAATAGGGCATCCCTACAAGATCATTATCCACTACCTCTCATGGAATCAATCTTGCAAACTGTGGTCAGTTCAGAGATGTTTCCTCTATTGGATGGGTTCTTGGGCTACAATCTAGTTCGGGTTAAAGAAAAAGATCAACACAAGACCACATTCACCACCAAGTGGGGAAAATTCACATATGCTAAGATTCCTTTTGGCCTCTCGAATGCGGGAGCCACCTTCTAGTGGGAAATGGACATAGGCTTCAACAAACTGATCAAAAAGATTATCCTCATCTATCTAGATGATCTAATTTTATTTTCCAAGTCCAAAGATGATAATTTTGATCATCTAGAAGAAGTTTTCAAAAAATTCCAAGAGTTTGGGGTATCCCTGAACCCAAAAAAATGTGTCTTCAGAGTACCACAAGGAAAATTGTTGGGACATGTAGTGTCCCAAGAAGGAATCGCTATTGATCCTAAAAGGGTAAAAGCAATCAGGGAACTTCCCCTTCCAGCCAACAAGAAAGGAGTCCAATCTTTTTGGGGAAGGTTAACTTTGTAAGTAAGTTTATTTCTAATTTTGCAGGAATAATCAGACCGATCACCCTGATGCTAAAAAAGGATGAATTATTCAAATGGACAAAGGAAGCAAGAGAGGATTTCAAGAGGGTGAAGGACGCTATTTCTTCAGTTCCTATGTTGGTAAATCTAGATTTTTCAAAAGACTTCATATTTTATGTCTCTAGTAGCGAAACAAGTATCGTTACTATTCTAACTCAGAAGGATGATGAAGGGAAAGGAGAATATCTGATAGCATTTCACTCCTAAGTGCGTACAACATTAGAGCATAATTTGAATGAACACTATTCAGTCTTCCCTAGACCTTCCTACTTAAATTTTTCATTACAGTGTCCACAATCATTGAATTTCTCTTTCCTACAGACTCCCAGATTTGCTACACCATCTCCCTATATTCCTCAACCTTCTGAATTAATTTTTGCCTAGAAATTCCTTCTCCTAGGCTATTAGCCCTTTCAATTGCAATAGGTACTTGTCCCATGTTATATGGAACAATAGCTAGGGACTATTCTTATGAAGAGGGTTGAGATTGTTCAACAAGTGGGTCAAAGATAGTGTGGCTAGAACAAGCCTACCCTTGAGATCTCAATGCTTCCATTTTTTGTTTTAACAAGGCCAACTCAGTTTCTAGTTTTTCCACCTTTAGTTGACTCTTGTTATACTCAATAATAACTTCATTATACTGGCCTCTAAGAGTATCCCTATCCTTGGTCAGATCCTCAACAGTTGCTCTTGTTAATTTGGCAACATTTACAACCATATCAGCAACCCTTCTTATGACCAAATGACCACTAAAATCAGATGGTTTTGCAACAATTGGTTTCTTGGATCTAGTGGGCAGAGACTAGATTACCAGAGCATCACACTCTTCACTAAAAGTTGACCCCTTTAGTGCTATCATAACTTATTCTTTAGTAGCAAGAAGTGGCTTATTGGCCCTTCTTATTGTATCAAACACCACAATGTCAGCAATATCCCATTCAGGGAGTAACAATACTCCACTTTTTTGTACTAATGCTCAGCCATGCTCTGGTGTTATTTCTCTGAATTTTTCTTTCATTTGTTCTCTGACCTTAGATTGAATTACCTTCTTTGGAAGCTCAGGGTGCAAACTTCTTTCTTGTGCCACTTTCTCAGCATGTAATGCAGTATGTGCTCTCCACACAAAATCTTTAAAAGCACTGGTTTGAATAAAAGAGTCATCCATCATGAACTCTTTGCAAGCCTCCATTCTTAGATCATCATTATTTGTTACTCCCCTTATTTCATCCTTTCCCAATCTAAGAGCAATTACCTCGGAGCCTGATGGAGTGTCCAGTGGGAAAAAAGGAGTTCCTTGATGCATTTTTTCAGGAGTAACAATGATCTCCTCATCCTCATCACCATCACATTCAACCAACTTTTCCTTTTCACTTGTCTACCTCTTTGGTGATGGATGACATGTCTGGTCAATAATTCTGGGAGGTGAATCCAAATCAACAATATTTGGGGTTGACTGCCCCGAAGAAGATGGTGCAACACCCTTGGCAACTACACCAGCTCTGTTTCCCCTTTTCCTAGAGAAAACTTTTATGTTCTTTGGAGGCTAATAAGTAGGCCTCTCTTTCAACCTTACCTCAAGGTACTCCTCAATATTTAATGACTTTCCCCTTTCTTCCACAACCCGTTCATCCTTCAGAAATCCCACCAAGCTCTCAAAATTGTTGATGGCATACATAGCCCTATTGAATTCACCATTAATACCGGGGATAGGATTAAAATCAGGTATCTTTTCTTGCTTTCTCTTCACCATCTTGGTGAAGGTGAGGTATTTCTCTTTTTTCTCATCTTGTTATTCTTCATCAAAAATATTTCTGATAATATCCTTAGGAAAGTAGAAGTTATGGACAAACATTCTAGTCTAGTGCTTAGCCTTCATTTGAGAGATAAAAGCCTCAGGATCATGATTCCTAGGGCGTATTTTTTTGAGTGCATAAGGTCTAAGCAGTGTATGCAAATCCTTACATCCTCCCTTCACCATAACAAAATCTGCAAAAGCAATATATTCAGGGAAGAAAGAACCTTTCTTCTATTCTACTGGAAGATGCACATCTTAAGCACATCCCAACTATCTCATGACTTCCACAAAACCAATTCTCAAAGGAACATCCCTCGGCAAAACATAAGGGTTGACATTTGTTCCATACACTTTGAAAATAGTTGTATTGTGGTAAGGGAGGATATCTCCCCAATTATGTGTTAATTTCAATTCAGGCCTTCTCTCCATTGGCCTCAAAAAGTCATGAATTTCCTTAGGAATCCTACGAGGGTCAACAACAAGAGCCTTCTTCAATTTTGATCCAAAGACATTTTGGAATGTTACATAATCAAACTTATGATCATGCATATATCAAGGATCCTAGTCTAATATTGGATAGACATTTCAATACTACCTTCCCTTTTCTTCAATTCCATATCCTTTTCAAAAACTACCTAGCCCTTATATAGAATCATATGAATCAGCAGGAAATACCATTTGAAGCTAACCCACTTCTTTCCTTCCTTTAGAGCCACTAAATACCCATGCGTCTTTTTTGCCAAATAAGTGGCAAAGTCATACACTACATTAAAACCTAGATGTTGAATGTTCATAGCCATGTACATGACATCGGTAGGCATAGTATTCTTCAAACTAATTCCCAGGATTTGGCACAAGGAACAAACTATCTTCCTAAAAATAGTAGAGAAATAGTTTACTGGGAAAGGCTCTAGCTCATTCTTGCCAATTACCTCCTACTACTTAGCCTTTCATCTTCCTGAGAATGCTAAATGAGGTACCAAAAAGAGATGTTTTGAACAAACCTTTGGTGTTTCTATATTCTTCTCTAAAGGCCTCGAGATTTATGGTAACCATATCCTGACTCCACTCATGCAGACCAAATATTTCTGCAATTTATTCTTTGGTTATCCTCACCATTTCCAAGCCAGAATGAGTTCTAACAACTCTGGTTAAAGGGTCATACCTTTCAACAACATCCTTTAACAAGTCTACATCCAAGTAAACATTAGGGACCACCAGCTTGCCTAAATCCAACCTCCATGGGTTACATAAGGGAACACATAAATTTCTATTCCCAAACCAATTTGAGAACAACTACCATCTAGTATAGGGTAATTCAACATCCCGAAGCACACATTGCTTGTCAGTTAATCCTTCCACGAGAAATGGGCCATAGAAAAAAGCTTTTCCCTCAATCTTCTTGCTAGTAGAAGGCTTTAATAAATCTAAGATGTCCTGGGAAAAGGATCTGGTAGTGCCTTAGAGCAAGAGCTTCAAGCCTTGGGCACCATTTATACAAGACAAGGTAATTCAAGCTAGGTTTTCTATATATCTAACAGTTACAACTCACACCCTGTAGCTTTAAGCAGCAAATGCTTTACAGTTCTATAAATCTCAGTAATTATCAAGACTAGCCTTAAGATCCTTTAAAGAAAATATACACAAACAATCTTT
This sequence comes from Sequoiadendron giganteum, assembly GCA_007115665.2. Taxonomy (NCBI): domain Eukaryota; kingdom Viridiplantae; phylum Streptophyta; class Pinopsida; order Cupressales; family Cupressaceae; genus Sequoiadendron; species Sequoiadendron giganteum. The sequence continues at coordinate 497,257,679 of CM021108.1, read as the reverse complement.
CAGAAATGGAACAGGAAACAATTGAAAATAGTTCTTCAAGCAATCATAAAACTTTTTGAAGATACAAAAGATGGTTTAAGTGTTACTTACAGTTGCACTTGTAGAATGCTATTGACAGTGAGGCTGGAAAATCACAAGAATGGTTTGCTTTGCTCGACATTAGGCAGTTCTTCTTCACCATGAAAATAAAACACAAAATTAGCAATTTTCTAATCTTTTAGCCTTTAATTATGCAGGCAGAGTCAAAATCGAACATTACTATTCACTCGCACGAGATAAAATAGCTATAGTACAACACCAGTCTATTCAAATGCAAGTAATTGATCAAAAACAATGTAGGTGAGGAGAACGGTCCAGATTAAGTCAAAACAGTTTGAAAATGCCACATTGTTTCTCCAGTCTTTAGGCAAACAAGAAATCACCTACCAGGCATCACATCAAGATTGAATGGGCCCCACCCCGATTATCCATCGGTGTCCACACATCAAAAAATTGTACACCTTGCATCATTATTGAAACTGAAGTTTTAATTACACGAGGTCAACGACGAACGACCACGATGCATCGGTAAAGAAACAACTATTAGCATCAAGATCCATCATTGGTCAGCGAGAAAAACTAGTCCCCACCATCAAATGTGATAGGTGGCAGCATCTCGCATGCCTCACACCACTTTTATGATGTAAGCAGAAAACTTACAAGGTCTGCGAGGAATGGTCTAGATGAAGATTACTTCATCCAACGGTCATGCAATTTGCACATGCAAAAAGGTTATATATAAAGAAAGGGACTGACTAGGTGGATAGGGAAATGACCCTCGAGGTTGAAAATATTATTTAGAGGTTAATCTAAAACAATTTTTCAGCCTGACACTATGGAAAATATAACACGGTCAGGATGCAAAAAATCGAGAGTATAGGTAAAAGGGGTCAGTAAAGATATGATCAAAAAGGGATAAAACATCACTTAAACGACCGACCACCGTTGGTAACAAGTCAACATTCGGAAAGAAAACCCATGACAGAGACTTGTTTGTAGAACCCAAAACCCAACCAATTAGAGCCAAGGATAAAATAAACCTACAAGGGGAAAAAAGAAAGCTCCACCAGGTTGAGAGACAAAAAATGATATAAATTTAGCATATTTTAGCCATTGTGAATCAAATGATAATTTTTTGCCCTCCTTCCCCTTGTCATATGACTATATGGCCATTAATGCATCTATAGAGAAAATATATTAAAATAAATCCCATTGGTGTTAACAAAAATATTTTCCTACAAAAAAATATTAAATAAGAAAATTCTTATGTTTGTGGAAAAGCTTAAAGTTTTGATTTTTTTTTTAAATATTTTTGGGGACAGGGTGGGGGGGGGAAGGTCTGCAGACCCTATACCCTCCACCCCTACTACACCTAATAGATGGCAGTACCGTTGGCTCTACCATGACCAAAAATACTATCGGTACCATTGGTGGGGTCTAACGGGGCTGAAAATTAGACCCCATGAGCATTCAAAATATGCCACCAACTTTATTTAATAGAAAACTTAAATTATAAATGCCACCCATTAAAATTAATTCCATTGGTGCATTTTTTAAATATGCAAAAATTTAACCAAAATTTAATTGCATTTCGAGTCTAGATCTTTTGGTGGGTGGCTCCGCCACCACCAACCATCGCCCCAACACCAAGGGGGTTATTTTTTGCACCTATTACCAAAATTGGGTAGATTTTTTCTAGGGGGCATAACTTTCACCTAGGGTATCTATTTTTCAACTTCTTGTACTCATTGAAAAGGTGATTCTATGCATTACCCAATGGTGTGATTGGTTTTTTGAGATTTTGTTGTTTTGATATTGAAATTCTTGTTGGAAGTCTAATGTTCCCTTTTCACTTGGAGAGGTCATAACTTGGGCATATAGAGTTAGATTTTGGATTTCTTATAGTCAATAGAATGCTTGTTTAGAGTACTATACAATGGATTAAGTTTTGATTTGTTTGGGCATGGTTTATTTTCTGTTATTACCATCTATTATATTTATGGGTGACTTTGACTATGGTGATTCTATGAGCTTATGGCAAGTTAAATATTGGTGATTTAGTGCTTGAGTCATTGTATAATCAGTTGTACATATTTGATCATTCTTATTTGACATGGTTATCAGTGTATTGTTGTAATTGTATGTTGCATTGTTGTATCTACAAGTTATGCAATGTTGTACATGATCTATACTTACATGTTGCATTTATGACCTAGAAATGGGTTGTCTATGCCCGTAGACACTTCAATTTTGATGCATATTTAGTCTGGTAGCCCGGTTTAGTCACTTGGTTTTCTAGTTTTGTTGCCATGTTGAGGAGGTGAGATGGTATTACCAGGTGTAGTCATGATGTGAGACCTATGTAGTTGACTATGTTATGTGAACATGTGGGACACAGTGGAATTATGTTGCTAGTACATTTGGTGGTGGTCATGGTGTCATGGATGTTCCTTGTTCTTTAGGGACTTTTACATGAAATGATTCTTTATGTAGGTGCATTGTTGGTGGTGTTGGATTGGTTCATGATCTGGTTTGTAGTGCAATGTATCTTCTTGGCTTGAGGATCATGGTTATGGTTCATCTTCATTGATGAGGTTGTTATCATGATGTCATGGATAGATTGATTACATGATTCAACAAGAGCTTGTAATAGTGATGGTTTGCAGTGTTGTATATTGTCTTGGAGATCATGGTTTGTACTCTTCCCTTTGGGAGCTCATGGTGTTGGGTTCTTTGATTGTGTTGGGTCCATGGAAGATCTTCATTTCAAGGATGGTTATCATGTTTCCACAAAGATATTTGTATCATGGTTTAGTGGGAGCTTGTGGAAATGATGTGGATTCATCACTTGGTGGTGGATGATCTTCTACAGTGTTTGTTGTTACCATGGATGGAATCTTGGTTATTACTTCTATGTAGTGAGGGTTCATTAGCATCTTTAGTTTCATTCACAAGGGATGGTTTTCTTCATGTGATTTGTAGATGTTAACATCTTGGTTTTCCATAGAGGACTTCTTTAGTCTTTGGTTGAGGTGTCATGATTTTTTATTTTGATATATGATCCTTATTTTTATATGGTGGTTATGTGTTGTGTCATGATTTACTCTTGATAACTAGTTTAGAGTTTTGGCATGATATAGGTACTTGATATATTCTTTGGATCATATATTCTTATTTTGAGGAGGTGTGAGATCATGTTGTCATGTGTGTGATCCTAAGTCCTAGGTTGGATATTTCATTTTTATATTGGTTGGTTCTCTTGGTATTGGGTGCATTGATAATTTTCTTGAGAGCTTTATGATGATGCTTTGTTGATTTTGGAGTTTGGAATGGATTGATTGGTTACATGTACTCATAGATACTTGGATAGATAGGTGAGGCTACGAGATCTCTTTTAATTAGAGACATATTCATTGACATGGCTACTTATTGATAAGGTTTTAGCTAGAAGCCCGAGGAGACTACACCTTGGTTGGAAGTGAGTTCAACATGGACCTATGAGGAGATTGTTCTTAGATGATTCATGATGAATTGGATATCTTGGAGGAGAATTCTCATTCCCCACTCTTGGTCTACTTGGTGGTTTATCATTTGAGAGGTATTTCCCATTGTTACATTCAAATGCATTATGTTTTATTCTTTATATTCTCATGCATATGGATCTTGAACTATGGTTTGTTAGTTCTAGAATGGTTCATTTGAGGGATGGTGGTATGTTTATCTCCTTATGAATTGTGATATTATTCATTGATGTTGAGTTTAGGAGATGTTGTTGGGTTTATTTCTTTGATTGGGAATGGATTTGGTTTGGTCTTCCTTTGGTTTGAGATGCATACATATTGATTATGGTTAGATACGGATAGTGCTATTCTCTTTGAGGGTTTATGGAGGAGATCATACTTGACACAATTGGAATTTAGAGGTGTGTATAGAAGCACATGCTACAAGTTTTGATTTGCACTTTCTCTTTGATCTTGTTCTTCTTCCTTGATGTTTGGTTTCACATGAAATTGTTTTTGAGGTTTGGTTAAAGCTATGGTCATCACTAGGCTTGTGGTCATGTTTTTTTCATTGTTCTTTGGTGAAAAAATTGATGTTCCTTTATCTCTTTCCTTTGTTGGGTGTGGAGAACTTGGGAGAGCTATGGAGACTTGTGATGAGAGATGTATTGCAACATATTGGTTTACAAGTTTTGCATATCATTGTCGATGTTCCTTGGTGCTACATGATGTTAGTTATACATCTATGTGATTCTAGTGGTGTATCTTGGATACCTTGATCATATTTCAGATTTGAAGTTACCTATGCAATTGGAGTTCTTGGATGTGTATGTTCAATATATGATAGGTTTGGCACATGGAGCTTGTGACTGCATGTTATTGGTTGTATATGTTGATGGCATGAGGTTCACTTGTTATGTTTGTATAACTTGGAGGTATGGATAGTTGGATCTGTTGGAACATTTTGTGGGTGCTATTTCAGCTATGGTTAGTGTATCTTTATAGGTATTTGTGCATATTGAAACCTTTGGATTGAGTGTATGTGTATTGGGATATTAGTTGAGGTAGGTCTTGTGCTTCATTGTGATAGATTGTGTGGCTTCCCTTTGAATGGCTTCTTATATTTGTGTATTGGCATGATGGAGGATGAGAGTATTCATGCTTGAGGTGGTGGTAACCTTGATTATATTTCTAGGTATCTTGATGGAGCATATGGATTACTTTGATTCCTTGATGGTATATGTGGCTAAAGGGATTGTTCCCTTGTTCATGTTTGAGTTTACTTGTTTACCTCTTATGAAATGTATACACCAAGTGGGAGAATGTTAGGAATTAGGTGTTGTGTACACCTTGCATAATGTTATAATGCAATTATATATTTATTATGTGGTGCACATAGGGAATCTAGGGGTATGTGCATCACATGGGTCTAGCATTCTTGGGTCCACTTTATGTGTTGTATGTAACATTGGGACATAAGTTAAGCTGTAAAATGTATTTATTTAATATTGTGAAAAGTAATATAAATAAATTACCCAACATTAAATGATTTATTAAGCTCATGGTATTAGTCACATGGTTTTATGCAATACAAATTGGTGGTTTTGTGGGAGCTTGTTTGTATAAAAGCAACCACATGGGTAGTTTTTTAAGGTTGGATAATTGGATTTTTGGCTAAGCGGTTGAGGTTAGTTATTGTTAGCTTTTTTGAGGGTTTGAAGTATGGTATGGTATGTGTGGCTACATTCTTGTTCACAAGGATTGCTTGTTGAAGGCTTGATGTTCCAAAGGTGTTTATGGAGGAATTTGAAGGTGTATTGTAATGATTATTATTAAATAATACATGAGTGATGGATGCTTTTGGAGGCTGGTTTTTTCCGTTTTGAGGATTCTCCCAGCATATATCTTGTGTCATCTTTGATGGTATTTTGTATATTCTTTTGCATATGGATTTTGAATACTTGTTTGCATATATTTTTCTATTTGAGCTATGTGGAAATTATCTTGGGTGGATGCATATTTCATTTCATAACATAATTCTCCATTATTGATCTAACAAAAATATTCTTTTAGATTTCCTCAAGTCAATGATTTATCTACAAAAATAATCTTTAGCATAATTCTAAACCTTACTCTAATATTTTTTGATGCAATCATGTGTAGAGGATACACTAAAGGAGTATAAAACCATGTTTTCTAATGAGAAACATAGTATAATTCACTGAAATGGTAACATGCTATTTATTCATTCATGGTAATATATGAACTATAGTTTGTTACAAGGGGCCTACAAAAAGAGTACACAACCTTTAAATCCATATGAGAACAAAAATGTGTAAATTACCAAATTTAAATCATATTTTATTACAATAATTTTTCATAATAAAACTTGACTCAAAATTAAAAAATTATCTTTCCTCCTAATCATCATCAATGATTTCTATATAGTGACTGTTAGCCTTATTTAATTTCTCTTTTAGCCACAAGGAGGCACACATATAATATTGTGTAATATGTAGTTAGACAAATATGTAGAAGGGACCTTAGATATAATACATGTGGCGATGATGCATTGATGAATCTTGATGAACTTCATACCATGGGACTTATTAGGTCCAAGAAATCTAGGAACATGCTCCTTTATTTTTAAATTCTTCATTAAGGTGTTGCAATCATTGAATAATGAATTGGTAGTTATCCATATTATGCTCGATGGTAGTTATGAAATTGAATTATACCTCACATTATCAAAATACTTTAAAAATTTATTAGCACATACTAAACTCTTAGCATATCACATTTCCCCAAATACAGGGTAAGATGTGAAACCATAATGAATTGTACAGTAAGATTTGTAATGCATGGATGATGACTAGAGTGTTATTGAAAACTTACAAAAAAACATAATGAAAAAATATATTTTGGTGATGTAAGATTTCTCTTTCACCCTTGTATTCTCATACATCCATGAATCTATTACCTTTAATGTTCATTGATATTTGTAATTCAAACCAAGGGTATGTGTACAAAGATGGTGAGCTAAAATGTGGGAAAACTTTGACAATGATCTAAACTCACTTTTTAGGAACCATAACATTTTACTCTATGGTCCATATGTGTTGTTCATAATGGGACCATATCATAGCACTTTTTTTCTAATTTAGATCATTCAAATTTCATCTTTAGTCTTGGAGAAAAATTGAATTTCAAATCCTAAGGGTTAGGAATGCAATTTGGTTGTTAAAAAATAATTTTATACAAAAGAGATACAAAAAAAAAAGAAAACATTGAAAATTATCTCCATGAAGTTTTCTTATTTTAGGATAGGATTAAAAAAAATATAATTACAACCTCAAGCTATGTTTGAATATTCTAACAATCTATTTTCCAGTTGCAAGTATGAAGGTGTTGTCATTGATGTCAACAAGCCTGTGTTGTCATTGATGATAGTAGTGCAGTGGTTGAGAAGAGATTGTTGCTTTGATTAGTTGCAATATGTTGTCATCAATTAAGTTGTTGATGTTAGCCTCTAGTGTTGCTAAATGATCAACTTATATTTATGGTTCAAATGATGAGCATACTAAGAAAATTGATAAAATAAGGAAATAAGGTGTTGCAGAGGTGTTTTGGTTTGAAGAGGTTTTCTAGTTTTGCTTTGCATTTCTTCTAGGTTGAAGATTTTTTCGTATTTTGGATATGTTGGTTAGAGATGTACAAGGTTTCTATATCCAGAATTTTGGATTGTGGATCGTTGATTAGAGGAAGTTATGCTCACCAGTGTGTGAACTAGTTTTGCAGTGTTGTGTACAGAGGTGTCTAGGGGTTAGTGAATTATCATGGGGGTCCAAACTAGGCCCTTAAGTGGTAATGAAAATTCAAAAAAATAAAGTTAGGAAACATGACTTAAAAATTTGAATAGGTTATTAACATAATTTGAAAAATATGTAAGAACACATTTGTAGAAAATTAAATGTAGTTTCTAAGATATTAGTCCTCTTTTGGAATTTAATTAAATCTATTTGACCTAAAAATTTGAAATTTCAATATAGTAGTAGTAAATTTTCAGGATAAAAATAAGAAGCAGATGTATGTATGACCAACCTAAGTATAAGATAATTTTTTTCGAAACTTTCAATATAAGTAAAGAACACATGCTTGGATGTGCCACATTTTTTTTGTAATTTTTTTACAAGTAAATAATTAGTTATGAATTTTTTATTAGAACTTTTTAAAAATATTAAAACTTGTTTGTTTGACCACCATAACTTAGTCAATTTTTTGTGAAATTCAATTTTTTTTATTTCACCATATAGCATGGGTAGCATAAAATGTGTCACATCTTTCGGATTCAAACAATGTGAAATTGTCTGAGAATAATAGATGTTTTTCAATTAACATATCAATCATGACTTTAGTCATAATGCATGTAGAAAATCAAGAATAATTATCTATTAAATTAAAAATAAAGCATGTCTTATATTGGTGGAAAGCTAACAATTTTCCCAATAAACCCTTTTCATTTCATCAAATTCAGATAAAGAAATAGTCATCAACCAATTTTTTGTCATATCACCACTTTTTTGACACCCATGATCTTGCACTCACCTCTGGGATAAATGTATTTTCTCTACATTTCTCTACAGTTTCTTTTCAAGACTTGCAATTCTAAAGAAGAGTTGATGGTGTTGTGTTTTTGCATGTTTTTAAGAAGATTTGTGGTTTGGTACTCAAGAAGTTGGATTATAGAGTTGTACTATTTGGTAGTGTAGTTTGAGTGTACTAGTTGTGTACATTTTGATGGAGTGAATTGATGCAAAGGAGTTTTTTAGTTTCGAGGATTTTCTTTGATCATGTTCAGGTGAAGTTCGTAATCTGAAAGCTTCAGATCATTCAAAGGAAGTGTGTAATTCAAATTTGAATGTGTTTGCATAGGTAACGACTGACATGGTTTTTACACTACATTCAAAAATTTCCAAGTGTTAATGAAGGTGTAGTGTGTCATGTGAGAGTTCATTTGGGTCCCAATTAATTGTTTTTTTGGTCCACTTTTTTTTCCCATCCATCGCAGGAATGTTTCATGTTGACCTAATTTGAAATTGCAAAGTGTGAAGCATGTATAGATGACCTTGGAGAATATTTTTAAGGTTGAGGATAGTATAAGTATGAGTTTCTCAAATGTTGAATGTTTATAAGATATAAAGGAGAGAGGTGTGTGATAAAAGTGATGCAAATTGAAAAAGAGTAGAGTGCGAGTTTGAGCAGAGCAGTGTGAACTTCAAAGTGTTGGACATTTGAACACAGTGAGCTGAGGGTATTAACAATCATTCAAATAAGAATGTGAAGGTGTTGGAGCTATTATAGTGGATTTTATATTGCATTGAGAATTTGTTCTCTATGTAACATTTCTCTTCTATCTTCTTTCTCTTTTTGTAGAAGTGAGCCTTGGTTGTGAGCCTTTGTGGATAGTGCATCCTATTCTGATAGTGAGCCTTTGTACTAGTGTTGCAATTATTTATATTTTGAGCTAATCCTCACAATGGTTTTTCCCTCATTGGGTTTTACACATAAATATGGTGTTCTCTTGTGTATGTTGTTGGTTGTTTCAATTTCTATTAATTGTTTTTCATGTTTAAACATTATAACAAATTAAGGGTTTAATGAATGCATGTGGATCTAATTACTATTGAGGGTTTTGATGTTTTAATTGGATATAATTGATTCACCCCCTCTCTCAATTGTCTTGTTCATTTAAAAATTGGTATCAGAGAAAGGTTCCTTGGAGAAAATATTAACCATTTGAGGTAGATTTGGGATGGCCAACACAATAGAGAGCCCTAAGTTTGATGAAATAGACTATGCATTCTTGAAGAGAAAGATAGAAGGATATTTGGAATCCTTTGGATATGAGATTTAAAAGGAAATAATGACTCAATATGTTGCACCTCTGAATGGTCTGAGCACAAGTGATGAGATCAAGGCACATGAAGTAAAAGGTAAGGAAAGGTTTGTTTTTGTGAATAGTCTTTCAAATTCTGAATTAGTAAAAGTTATGAATCTGAAGATTGCTAAAGAAGTTTGGCATAAGCTAGAAAGCATCTATGAAGGAGATGATAATGTTAAACAAGAAAAGTTGTAGAATTTTAAGGAAAAATTTGAGACCCTACAAATTTATAAATATGAAACAATTAAAAGTTATATGCAAAGGGTAGGTGAGTTGGTAAGTGCAATGAGAGGTCTTGGTGCACAAGTCAAACAACCTAGAGTTGTAAAGAAATTTCTTGGATCTCTTCTTGATTCTTACAGTGATAAGGTGTCTTCTATTGAGGAAGTTGAAAATTTTAATACTCTCTAGAGATCAATTGTTGGGTACACTAACTTCATCTGAAATGAGAAAACATGGTTGGAAAAATGGTACAAAAGTGGAGTCTTCTTTCAAGGTTGGAAAATCAAAAAAGGTTGAAGATTCAGATGGAGAAGATCTTGATGATGTGGAAGCTAAATTTGTAAGAATGATGAAAAAGGGAAGCGGTAAGTACAAAGGTAAACTACCTTTCAAATTTTTTAGCTATGGAAATGTAGGCCAGTATGCTTCAAGATGTCCAAATAGAGTTGTGAATAATAAAAATAAGGAGAACAAAGGAAATATGATTAAGAGAAGTTACTATGTTAGAGAAGATTTTGATATTTCTAATGATGAATTTGATTATGGAGATGATGATGAATGCTTGTTCTTTGGCTTAAAATATGAATCTACTACTAACTTTAAAAGTTGTGTGAAGGAAAGTGTTTTGAAAAAGAAGGATAAGATTGAAGGTACTTTAGTAGCTACTTTTCATGCTAGATAGGATAAGAATAATTGGGTTGTTGAAAATGGTTTCCCTAATCACATGACCAAAGACAAAAGTAAGTTTGTTAAACTTGAAAAGTATGATGGAGGATTACTTAAATTTGGAGATGATTCAAGAGCTAAGACTTGTGGAATAGGTTCAATCTGTTTTGATGGCAAGCATAATACTAAAGATGTTTACTATGTTAAAGGCTTAAGGAATAATCTTTTGAGTTTTGGAAAAATGTGTAGCAAAGGGTATAATCATATGTTTCAATATGATGGATGTGAGATTAGAAAAGGATCTAGAACTATGATTTCTGCTAGTAAGAGGACAAATGTAAATATCTATCAACTCAAGGGTGTTGATGGTCATTGCTTTATAACTCAAATTAATGACAACTCATTATGGCACCAAAGGATGTGTCACATGAATTTTTAAAATATGGTTAGAATCAGTCCAGCTCATACAGTAAGAGACCTACCAAGAATAAAAAATTCTATCAATGTTATTTGTAAAGAATGTCAATTCAAAAAACAAACAAGGAGTAGTTTCACTAGAAAAGATAAATTTTCTATCAGACTACTAGAATTAATACATATATAACTTTGTGGTCCTACAAGGGTGACAAGTCTTCAAGATGTTAGGTATTTCATGCTTTTGATTAATTATTATTCTAGAATGACATGGGCTACTTTTATTAGAGAAAAATTTGAAGCTCTAGATAAATTTAAAGAATTCAAAGCTATGGTTGAGAATGAGATGGATTTAAATATCAAATGTTTGAGGTCTGATAGAGGTGGAGAATTCACCTCCAATGAGCTTAACATGTTCTGTGAAGATCATGGTATAAAGAGACACTTATCTACCCTTTGAACTCCTTAACAAAATGGAGTTGTTGAAAGGAAAAAGGGACTATTTAAGAAGTTGCAAGGAAAATGATAAAAGAAGCTAAAATACTAGAAGCATAATGGAGAGAAGAAATCCATACTATTGTTTACATAGTTAACAAAGTTTGAGCCAACAAAAACATCACAAAGACTCCCTATGGGTTGTGGTATGGAAGGATTGTTATTGTCAGGTTCTTTAGAGTATTTGGAAGAAAATGCTATATCATAAGAGATGAAAAAATCTTGGGAAAATTTGATGCAAGGTTTGATGAAGTTATCATCCTTTGATATTCTACTAAAATAAAATCTTACAGATGTTACAGTTCAAAAGGATAAGAAAGATTGTTGAGAGTGAAAATGTCAAGGTTGATGAAGATTTGTAGAATTTAGTTGTTATAGATGGATATGTGTCTGATGAACTTTCTTATGGACAAGAATAAGAAGAAACATATAAGGAAAAATAAATATAGAATGAAGAGGAAGAAGCTCTAGAAAATACTTGTAAGACCCCCAAACATGTGCAAGGAAATCATTCTGAAGAACGAATTATTAGAGACAAAAGAAAAGATGTAATGACAAGAAGAAAAGCTGCTGAAATCAAGGTTAAATTTGTGTTCACTTTTTGAAACTAAACCAAAAATAATGACTAAGGCATGTAGAGATGAATATTGGGTGAAGGAAATGGAAGAAGAGTTGTAATAAATTGAGAAAAATTAGACTTGGGAACTAGTTTAGAGACCTAAAAATAAGAATATAATTTGAACTTTGTGGGTATTTAGAAACAAGTTGAATGAGAATGGAGAAGTGGTAATAAATAAAGCAAGGATTGTGTGTAAGGGTTACTCACAAGTTGAAGGAATATACTTTGAACAAAAATTTTATCCAGTGGATAGAATGGAAGCAGTAGTAATGTTTTTGGCATTTGAAATACATAAAGACTTTAAATTTTATCAGATGGATGTGGAGTTTTCATTCCTAAATGGAGAATTGGAGGAAGATGTTTACATAGAGCAACTCGAAGGATTTTAGTTGTCAGATAAACTAGACATGGTTTGCAGATTGAAAAAGGAATTGTATGGATTAAAGAAACCTCCTAAAGCTTGGTATGCAAGATTGGAAAAATATTTGATACATCAAGGATTCAATAAGGGTACCATAGATAGTAATGTTTACTTTAAATTTGAGGAAGATTGAATCTTGATAGTGGTTGTGTATGTGGATGATATTATCTTTGGAGGTGATGAAGATATGTGTAAGAATTTTGTAGAAGAGATGCGTGAAGAGATTGAGATGTTTATGTTTGGGGAGATAAATTTCTTCCTTGGGATACAAATTAGTCAGACAGATAAAGGTATTTTCATTTCAAAATTTAAATATGTTAAATAGATGTTGAAAAAGTTTGGAATGGATGAATCCAAACTGGTATGTACTCCTATGGTTACTGTTTGCAAATTGAGCAAGGATGATGAGTCACCTAAGGTTGATAAGAGCAAGTACAAATCTATGGCTGGCAGACTATTATACCAAACTACTACTAGATTGGATATCATGCATACAATTTATCTTTTGGATATATTTCAAGAATATCCTAAAGAGACAAATGTTGCGACAATAAAAATGGTATTCAAATATATTTAAAAGGAACTTTGGATTATGACATATGGTATCCAAAATATACTAATTTCATATTAAGTGCATACAAAAATTCAGATTGGGTTGGATTTGTTGATGAGAGGAAATGTAAAAGTGGTGGTGCATTCTTTCTTAGATGTAGATTGGTGGCATGGCTAAGCAAGAAGCAAGATTTTGTTTCTTTATCTACTGTAGAAGCTAAGTATATTGAAACAAAATATTGTTCCACACAAGTATTATGGATGAGATAGACATTGAAGGATATCGGAATAGTGTATGTTGAGCCTATTTATATCTTTTGTGATAATACAAGTGTAATTAAAATTTCAAAGAACCAAGTGATGCATTCAAGGAAAAAGCACATATCGGTTAGGTATCACTTTTTGAGAGAGAAAGTCATGAAGAATGAGGTGAAGCTTGAAGATGTACCTATAAGGATCAGATTGATGACATATTCACTAAGGCTCTTCCTCAGGATAATTTTGAGCATCTCTAAGAGAAGTTGGGGGTTATTGCCCCTCCTTTGAACTAGATGTATATGGAGATGCATTGGTCTAGTGGATCTATGGATTCATTCTTTTTTTGGATTGATGTTGGTGGATACCTCTTAGAGGGAGTAAGTAGTAACATTGTTGCAATATGAAATTTATGTTGTCATGATGTAAAGGTTGTTGAGTTGATTGGTGTGTAATCCTAAGGGGGAGTATTCAGAGAAGTTGTAGTATTTTGGTTCTATGTCAAAGGGGGAGAACAATGAAAAATACCTTATCCTTTTCCAATGATGTCAAAGGGGGAGAGAAAGAATTCATGTGAAAAGGGAAAATTAATTCATGTGTGAGAGAGAAGTCAAATGAAAGAGGAAAGTATCAAGGAGAGAGTATGTAATGGGATAGTTGTCCAAGGGGGAGAAAATAGAAAAGGAAATAAAAATGTTCAGAGCTACTGCATCTTTGATGTTTTTTCACATCTTGTGTTTCCATCAATGACAAAGGGGGAGATTGTTGCAAGTATGAAGGTGTTTTCATTGATGTCAACAAGCCTGTGTTGTCATTGATGATAGTAGTGTGGTGGTTTCTTTGATTAGCTGAATTAGTTGAATTATGTTGTTAATAGTTAATTTGTTGATGTTAACCTCTATTGTTGCTTTGATAAGCTTCCATCTATGGTTTAGATGTCAAGGATACTAAGAAAATTAATAAGGAAACAAGGTGTTGAAGAAGTGTTCTCATTTTTCTTTACCATTTCTTTTGGGTTGAAGATATATTTTTATGGTTTGGATATGTTGGTTATATATGTTCAAAGTTTCTATATCCAAAATTTTGGCTTATAGATATATGGTAAGAGAAAGTTATGTTCACCAATGTGTGAATTGGTTTTGCAGTGTTGTGTACAAAGGTATCTAGGAGAAATGTATTTGCTCAAAATTTCTCCACAGTTATTTTTTTTCAGGATTTTTAGTTTTGAATGAGAGTGTTGGAATAATGAACAATGTGACCTTTGGGTTTATTGTCATTGATTCCAACACCATTTGGTAACTAGCTAAGTAAACTATGTGTCTACTCTGATTTGGTATTCTGATTTGAAAATTTTCTTAGTAAAAGATAATTCTATGAGTTTTTGATATGTTTCTTAGGAATATTAGTTACAACTACAAATGAGATTTCAATAGATTTTGTTGATCCGATTGAGATATCTAAATGACAATTCAAGTTTGGCATTCTTTTGGCTGACAAGGTTAAGAATTGTTTATCTTTTGTGTGTTCCTTATTAGGTCTAGGCTGACCTAAAGTGTGGATGAAAATTTTTGTTTTGTACACCAAAAGGAATTTTTCTTTGGCACTGACCTAACTTGAATTCAATGTTGGATGGATAACTTTTCATATGTTTCAAAGTTTAAGATGGTATAAATACATAATGGGTTAGTGGTGAAAAGTCGAAGGCAAGGGAAAGAGAGAGAAGTACAAAGAAGTAGAGCAGATAGATGTGAGTGTGGTTGTGAACCCTAGTTTTATACCTGTACAAATACAAATAACAATAATATTATTAGATCAATGTGCAAGATAAAACAAGGTTTCCCCATGAAATCCATTTACTATGCTCAAATAGAAATGAAAATGAAGAACAATGCAAAAACTAAATAAAATCTATCTAAGCAAAGCAAACTCTTGATCCCATGGGGGAATTGGTGCCAATTGATGTGTCGAAATTGGCCCTTTCCCAACTCCTTTGTAATCTTGATGATGATTGATCCACTTGATGGTTGAATTCCTGCATAACCTAGCTAAGAACTTGATAAAAATAGATAAAAATGGCTATGCTTGGAGATGAAATTGAGTATAATAAGTTAACTCAAATGGTGGATGTTAGAATGAGAGGAAGACTCTTTCATTTATAGATTTCAAATTGGAAGAATGAGCAAGATTTGAGCAATGTGGGATAAAAGACCAACCAATGAGAGAAGGCCACTTGTCCACATGTGATTGGAGGAGGAATGGGCACATTTTGGTGAATGCGCATGATAAATGCCATGAGATTCAAATTTGAAATTTGAATGTGACATGTTGGAGGGAGAAAGAAATGGAGTTAATATCACTTGGTTCAATGCACAAGGACATGTAAGAGGAGTGAATGCCTTGTTGGAAGTACCCATCCACTTGGATTTTGAATTCAAATTTGAAGGAATATTCCTCCTTTATTCCATGTTGAGAGAAAATAGGCAATTAAATAAATCAAAGTAATTGATTTATTGTGGAAGTTGCATTCTCTAGAGAATTTTAGTGATTGAGATTAAATTAATCAGAATTTGATCAATTTAATGAGAGATTAGGCGATTTGACTTTGACTTAGATTTTAGGATTGATTTAAATCAAAATGGGAGGAAAAATATAAGACTTAATTTATTTAATTAATGAGGGATGATGTTGGATTTAAACCAAGTAAAGATTTATTTAATTTAAATGAGATGACTTTAGGTACTTTAATTAAATAAGATTAATTATTTAATTAAAGAGGGATTTAGGGTTAATTGAATTACCTTGATTAATTTAATCAATAAAGGAGAAAGACCTAATTAAATAAATAATGATTTATCTAATTAAGAGACAAAATGTGATGATGATGTTTCGTAATCAGGATCAAGTGCATTGGATCAAATTGTACATTTTCCATGTTTACATTTTTCCCCTCTTTGAAGCAATGTACTTGTTGCATTGGTTCAAAGAATAAACTGTTGTGATCAAAGTTCAAAATTTCTTGATTTTTTCGAATGCCCCACTATTGCCCTAGTGGAAGGATTATGCTGGTATATTGCCCCCTCGAGAGATCAAGCAAAACTACTAATTTTTTGATTAAGATCTTGGTAAAATGCAAGAGGAGTGGTTCTATTGATCAGAGGATGAAAAATACTTCTTTGATGCAGATAATTTTGATGATGTATAGATAGTCATCGGCCATGGGTAGCCACATGTATGTTTCTAGATCTCACTTACTTGATACTTGGATAGAAATGTTAGTAAAGATAGAAGGATAAGAAAAATAAGATGGATGGAAGGAGAATCCACACAAGTTCACATTATTATCGATGATGATGATGATTTGCTTACCAGGAGTTGGGATTTTTAAAGGGCTAATTACTTTATATTTGATAACACACAGAGGTATGATGCATCAAGGTATAAAGGACTAGGATGGCGTTGTACCTAGTGTGATGGAATTTGACTCAACAATTAGATAGGAGTATTCTTGTTCAAACTTGACATACAAAAACCTTGATCAAATGGACCTAACAAAGCAAGTATTCACCAAGTTATATTACAAGAACGTCCAACAAGCACAACAGACAAAAAGATAATGATCATTGCCCCATTCCTTTCTCTCTAAACCTATTTTTGTTTAGGCATCATCAAGAGGTCCTTGGAATGAGCGTAAAATAAGATAAGTCACAAAGACCAAATAAAGTAAACAAACAAGCCAATGTTCTTCATATCGCTAGCCAAGGCTGAACTACTGCGGGATACCTAATGCTTATGTCCATTGTGGGAAGGATACATCCTAGGACATGTTACGATCAGGGTTTTTGTTGGGACTGATTGGGTGATAAGCAATTGATACTTTGAGTTGATCAAATTGCTTGCTTACTAACCGAGACTTGAGACTTCTAACAATTAGGTGTTCACTTTTCAATCTGCTAGACTTTCTTTTGATTGCTTCACTAAAGGATGAAGGCAATGATTGATTTATTAGGAATGAGACAATCGTGGGTGAAAGTGAGATGAGACAGGTGCACCATTTTGGGTTTTTCAAATGTTTTTGAGGTTGTTTTGATATTTTGATTTTTCAATTTTTTGGATATTTTGAGATGTTTTACAAATATTTTTGGATTTTTAGATTTTACAATGTTTTTGGGATTTTCAAGATTTGATGAATGTTTTAGGATTTTGTGTCTCGACGGTCGATGAAGGATGGCCTTGCCTACATTTAAGCTTAGAGATGACATAGTTCAGATGGTGATTGACTTGACTGCTGATGAGATAGATGGGCAAACAGATTTCCATTGCGACAAATGGCTAAAGGACTGACCTAAAATGTGAAATAAATGGGCAAACGGATTGCCATTGTGACAGACGCCTAAAGGATTGACCTAGGGTGTCTCGGGGGATGATCATAGATCAACCTTGCCTACATTCAAGCTTAGAGATGATGTAGTTTGACCGAAATTTTTTTGTTGTTTTAGATTTTTGATGATTTGGATGTTTTGATATGGATATGTGATGATATCAGTGCTCTGTTTTGGGTTTTTTTTGAAAACCAAGCTAGGATTGATTGATCAAATTGATGGATTGATAGTTTGACTTAGTGTGTTAATTCAAACAAAAGTGATAATGCACTTGTAAACTCTAGGAGCTTGTGTTATCCTAGAGTAAACTTGTACATAACAAGATGGTTTGAATAAGTGTGTTAACTCAAACAAGGTGAGAATTGATTAGATTCGATTGATCAAGATTGATGAAGCTTGATATGGAACAATTTTTTTTTGATGATTTGATGTGACACTGACATGCAAGCTAGATGTGACTAATATTGATCGTTCATATTGATGTTCGATGAAAGATAAATCTTGATAAGGAACGTCTTCCTATCAAAACATGCTATGGGCTAGTGATTTGGATTTTTTGGCTCACAAATTCTTTGACCAATCTGATTTTACATCTGCCAATGTTTAGATCACCAAATAAGTTGGAGGATATAGATCAAGATTTATTCTCAAAGCAAGATGCAAATATCTACCCCTAGTGTCTAGCAATGTTTGAATGGACAATGGTTGTATTATTGGATAGATGTATAGATAGATACGATAAGCATGCAAAGGATGCCAAGGATTATCTTGTGACAAGATAAGGTGTTCAAACAGAGGAATGGTCATTTGGATAATGCTTCAAGGCTCAAACAACATTGGGCAAGATAGGATCAATGAAAATGACCCATTTCAAGATGTTCACCATAAGCAAGTGTAAAGTGTGCACAAAAAATTTCCAAGATCAAGATAACTTGGATTATGGATGCAGATAGATGAAGATGGATTGGATAAATGGTTCATGGATGAACGGATTTAAGAAGGATGAAATGCTGGCTTTATTATGGATATGCTAAGACGCTTTCTCTTGAAATGGCGCGTGTAGATGCTCGATTCTACACATGATGCCCGTTTGCCAGGTTTTCATCATAGTACCTATCCAAAGGGGCACCGAAGTGGTTTTTGCTAGAGGATGATTTTTCTCTTTACTATTTTCAATCCTTTTTTGATTTTTTTGTTTTGATATTTATATTTTTTTGTATTTTATGAGAGATTTTAAGCTGATACTGAACCGCCTAGTACTATTGATGTTGATTCTTCTTTAATAAAATTCCATCAGTATCCTTCTTGAAGAACTTTCTTTTACAAGACATGTGCACTTGAATGCAAATTTTGAGATTCTTGACCTGCTTTGCTAATACCGGAGTTAACTCTGTCTTTGTGTGCACATCGTGATAGAGTGCCTTTTGAATCTTTATGATGAAGGGTCATTGCCAAAACATGGTCAATGTGATAATTGGATATCATGCATGAAAGCATGGATGGAGTGTGTTTAGGAATAAAAGATTGATTGGTTGAAAGTTTTGAACCTTTTGACTCTCCAAACTTGGAAAGATGATAAATGATGGGTGGATATAGAAGTGTATATGGAATTAGGACCAATAGCTTGATATACCTTGTGCGTCACTTGAGAATCCTACTTTTTCCTTTGTGGACATCCTTGATGGATACTTTTCCCTTTTTGCTTTTTCCCCATCATTTCTTGGACTAATGGAGTTTGATAGGGATAGTTTTTCTTTGTATTCTTTGGTATCCATATGTATTTGATTTATCCTTCATGTTTTACTAATTTTTTATCTTTAATGGCATTTTTCATGCTTTGATTCAAATCTTTCTTTTGATGTTGGTCCCAATTTGTGAATGGGGTGATGGGTGGATGAAGATTCATGACGTGGCAGGTCGTATTATTGACATTGGTTTCATCATAAGGATTCTTTGTGCTCCCTATGTTGACATTTCCTTGTGACAAAGTTTCCCCCAGTTTTGTGGAAGTATCATTGATATGTTTGTATCCATTGATTTTTGAATAACCAAGGCCTTGATGCTTAGGATTGCCAATAATCTCCACTGGTTCCAGGATTCCTTGTTCATGTAGGCCTAATCCTCTGCCTCGATAATTCATCTGCTAAATTTTTTTTATTTGCAATAGGATATGATTTACCTTGGAAACAAGGTGTTAATCCTTCTCTGCTTTGTGGTGGATCTTCAAAAGTGACAAATTCTTTATTGATGAGATAGATTTCTCTAAGAAAGGTAAGTGATCCAACTTTATAAGTGATAGGATCCTCCATATATGGGATTACTTTCTAATTGATGTCTTTAGCTTGATCTTGTGAAATATCAGATTGTAGTGCTTCTTCAAGAAGTGTTGATGATTCATTGTCCTTATACAACTCTTCTTCATGATTCATTTCATAGGATGTTTTTGATTCATGACTTCTATAGGAGCCCTCTTCATGACCTATTTCTGATATGTCTCTGGATTTCTTTATATCTTGATCATGTGTACAAATGTTAAGAGTAGGAGACTCTTGTTCCTTGGTAATGATATCAAGAGTATGATTATGAGACTCTTGTTTTGAATGAAGATCATCTACATGTCCATCTAAAGAAAGCATCTCATGGGTAGACGAAGGGGTATGTGCTATATGGATATGATCCTTATTTGTGACATCTTGTATAGATAGAAGAGTTTCCATTACCTCATTATAGTATCTTGGATATACAAATTCTTGATCTTGGTTAATGTCAGAATTGATTAAAACATGCTTTGGATCAAGTTCTTGACATGGGTTGATTTCAAAGGATGGATTATTTATAAAGGGTTCTTGGATATCTTCATTAGGCATAGGAAGTGTCTCAATACCCTCTTGATCTTTGAGTGGATTTGGATCAAATGTTGAGTTGAGGATTTCTTCAATATCTATAACCATGAGGTCAAAGGATGTCAATATGTCTTGGAAAGGTCCATTGCTAGACTTTGGCAAAAGATGTGGATCATGCTTTGGAATAAATTCTTGAGATATGTCCTCTAACTCATTAGGTGATGTAGAGACATTTCCAACATGATAATTGATCGAAGGATCTGATCATCATTTTCAATGATTTTGGTGGGAGTTTGTTGTAAGCTCTATTGCTCAAGCAAGGCTTGCTGATATGCCTACATTTATTATGCCAACAATGCTTGTTGTTGGTCTTGTTGCTGATGTGCCAACAAAGCTAGTTATTGGGCTAGTAATTGGTCTACTTCCTAGTGCACTTGATACTGTTGTAGGCCTTGTTGACCCCTAGTTTTTATACCTGCACAAATACAACAAACAAAAATATTATTAGATCAATATGAAAGATAAAACAAGGATTCCTCATGAAACCCATTTACTACGCTCAACTAGAAAGGAAAATGAAGAACAATGCAAAAACTAAATTAAATCTATCTAAGCAAAGAAAACTCTTGATCTCATGGGGGAATTGGGGCCAATTGATGTGTCAAAATTGGCCCTTTCCCAACTCCTTTGTAATATTGATGATGATTGATCCACTTGATGGTTGAATTCCTACATAACCTAGCTAAGAACTTGATAAAAATAGATAAAAATGACTATGCTTGGAGATGAAATTGAGTATAATAAGTTAACTCAAATTGTGGATGTTAGAATGAGAGGAAAAGTCTCTCATTTATAGATTTTAAGTTGGAAGAATGAGCAATATTTGAGCAATGTGCGATAAAATACCAACCAATGAGAGAAGGCCACTTGTCCACATGAGGAGGAATGGGCATATTTTGGTCAATGTGCATGATAAATTCCATGAGATTCAAATTTGAAATTTGAATGTGACATGTTGGAGCGAGAAATAAATGGAGTTAATATCACTTGGCTCAATGCACAAGGACATGTAATAGGAGTGAATGCCTTGTTGGAAGTACCCATCCACTTGGATTTTGAATTCAAACTTGAAGGAATATTCCTCCTTTATTCCATGTTGAGAGAAAATAGGCAATTAAATAAATCAAAGTAATTGATTTATTGTGCAAGTTGCATTCTCTAGAGGATTTTAGTGATTGAGATTAAATTAATCAATATTTGATCAATTTAATGAGAGATTAGGTGATTTGACCATTTTGAATTAGATTTTAGGATCGATTTAAATCAAAATGAGAGGAAAATTATTAAAGACTTAATTAAATAAAGATTTGATTTATTTAATTAAAGAGGGATGATGTTGGATTTAAACCAAATAAAGATTTATTTAATTTAAATGAGATGAGTTTAGGGACTTTAATTAAATAAGATGAATTATTTAATTAAAGAGGGATTTAGGGTTAATTGAATTACCTTGATTAATTTTATCAACAAAGTAGAAAAACCTAATTAAATAAATAATAATTTATTTAATTAAGAGAGGGAAGGTGATGATGACATTAGTAATCAGGATCAAGTGCGTTGAATCAAATTGTCCATTTTCCATGTCTACAGTGGCAGATCAGTGTGAAGCCTAAATGCAGAGTTTATGGATGTAGTAAGTAGAAGGTGTACTCTATCATTCATGCATTTCTACAAGTGGTTGAGAAATTTGTGGTGGATTTCTCTATTGCATTGAGATTGACTTCCTTTGCAACATATCTCTTCTATGTTCTTTGTATCTCTATGGTAGTGAGCCCTCCCGGTTGTTAGCCCTATTGGATAATGATTCTTGATCCAAACAATGACTCCTTGTTTTGGTAGTAGGCCTTGTTTCTTTGGTAGTGAGCCTCTTGTAATCAGTTTTGATATTCTCTATAGTGTGAGTTAATTCTCATCATTTTTTTCCCTTATTGGGTTTTCCACATAAATCTGGTGTTGTATTTTTGTGACGATTTTCAGTTTTTGCACTTGCATTTAATGTTTAATCATTTAAACAATGTTAAGGATTTGTTCCATTGAATGAATTAAGGTTTAAATTTGTGACAAATGATTCACCCCCCTCTTAGTTTTCTTATTAAATAAAGAGTTTATGAAAATCCTAAAATCCTAAAGTACTAAGTATTATGACCACCTTGGCATGGTCATTGCTAGAATTACAATTGTAAATATTATTTTAAATTTGTATTGTGGAAGAAAAACTATTACCGCCAAAGTGGAAAGTTTGGGATAAAATTACTTAAAATTATTAATTAGCTACTTTGGAACATTTAATGAATCCTCTTGAAGGAGGTGAAAGTAGTGGAGGTTGTGATAATTAATTAGCTTTAGACATTTAAAAAAAAAAATGGGTTAAGTGAAAAAAATTATGGACAAAATATTATGTTTTCATTGTGTTGTATGAGTTAAGAAGAGAATTGTAAGAATAGAAATGGGGTATGATTTTTTAGCTAGCTATATTGTTTATCTACTCTCTGCTAGGTGTTATTACTATTATTCTATATGTGGTACTTTTCAATAATCTTAGAAGAAATTGTAACTAGGGTAAACTTTCAGAATAATTGCAAATAGCATGATAACTTAACCCCAATCAACAATAGAGAACAATAAAAGAAAGAAGCATAAAAATATTGAAATAATATCACCTAGTATTTATGCCTCCATTGAATCAATTCCCTTAGATTCAAGTGCAATGATAACCGATGTCTAAGCTAAGCAAGATATTGAAGTATTGTATGCTCAAGTATTCAAAGTTTTCAAGCATGCTATGTGTGGATGAATTGCTAAAAATAACTCTGTGTAAAATGACTTGAGAGAGAGCCTTTTAAAAATGTCAAATTGAAAATCAATGGACATGATTAGAAGTTGGTAAAGCACTAAGATCAAAGGCTAGAATTCAATGTGATGAGGAGCATTAGGGTCAGGAAAAGATTTGAAATGAAGGGTTGAGATTTTATTGAAGATAATGAAATCAATGGTGGAGAAAAAGAGGTAGTTGGAAAATCAAATAATAATAGAAATTATTTAATTTATTGAGTAAAGTTGACTTTTGGAATTAAATAATGGTTTAATTCATAAATGAGAATAAGAGAAATGACAATAAATAATTACTTTAATTATTTACTTGGTGGGATGAAAAGTGGGTTAAATTAATTTTATTTAATTGAAGGATAAATGGTAATGCGATTAAATAATTAATGGAAATTATTTAATTATTGAAAGGAATACAGATTAATTAGTGACATATTTAAATAAATAAATGTAATTTATTTAAATTTAAATAATCATAGAGGAATGATTAATACTTTAATTATGTGAGGGAAAAGTGTGGTCATTATAGAAAAATATGGCTTGTGGGTAACCTAGACCATTTTTATGTGTCTACATTCTGCCCTTCTTTGACATAATGTAGTTTATCACATTGTGTCAAAGAAAAAAAGTCAAAAATATGCGCTAGTGTGAAAGTAGGGAGAGGAAGGATAATGAGGAGGTAGTGGTATGCTCCCTCGAGAGGATAGATGGGTTCAAAGAACATGAGTGTGCCCTCGAAATGGATGAGAAGACTAGAGGATGAAGGAATAGAAGAAATGTTAGCGAAAAAGACATGGATGTTAGAACGAAAAGGGAAATTGAATGCTTCAATATTTTTCCAAATAACATAATAAGCATTGCATACTCATCATTGGGTAGTAAAATGTGACAAATGGACAAAAAAAATGATTAATGACATGGAAAAAGGTGCACAAGGTCATCCACTTGCAAAAAAAAGTATTCATAGATAAGGAATCTCCTAACTCATACTAAGGGTTAAGTTGCCATAATCATTTTGTCAAGACACACCAAAGACAAAAATCAAGGAAAAATGGGTCATGAGATGTCATCACACCTCTAAATCCTTCATGAAACATCCTCAAGGTAGCTAGTAACATGTCCAGGAGACAAAAAAAGACCAACAAATCAGAAACCATTCGATGTGTTTGCCAATATTTGTTTTTCGAATGTTTA
Source organism: Sequoiadendron giganteum (assembly GCA_007115665.2). Taxonomy (NCBI): domain Eukaryota; kingdom Viridiplantae; phylum Streptophyta; class Pinopsida; order Cupressales; family Cupressaceae; genus Sequoiadendron; species Sequoiadendron giganteum. The sequence goes on along the minus strand of CM021108.1, from coordinate 497,233,253 downwards.
TTGCTTGACGGTTTGGTAATTTGATGATTTGATAGTCTAACAGTTTTGATGGTTTGACGATGCTTGTCGTTAGGAAGGATGCATCTTGAAAAGGCCAATGACTATGTGATGGAGCCAGACATTAGGAAATCCACATCTTGAAAAGGAAAACGTCATTTTGACGAGGTCCAATTCTAAGGACACATCTTGAAGGGCGCCATAAAGTGACTAGGTTAACATTTTTTTGGAAATTTGATTGATTTTTGACTTGATGATTGATTGGAATATGTTGTCGGTTGGTTCGTGATTTGAATGTTGATGTTCAAATTACTGTATTGTGTCTGAGTTTGACTATGTATGACTTATTTGACTAATGCAATGAACCCTAAAGGACTGACCTAGGTGGCCTTGCCTACATCGTACACTTCGAGACCTCATAGTTTGGCATGACTCTTGACTTTGTTGCAATGACAGAATGAATCATGATTCTATTTGACCACGCCTAAAGGACTTGACATAAGGCCTCGAGGGCACATCGATAGATGGCCTTGCCTATGTCTAGTCGCAAAGGCAACATAGTTCAACAAAGACTAACTTGACTAACTTTGACTCTATTTTTATGATTTGTGAAAGTTATTTGGATGTTTCTATTCTTTGACATATTTTTCTTTTTTACTAGATTATTTAAGTTTTATGATATTTTTGTCTTTTTGAAATGTTTTATTTATTTTTACATTTTTTTTCAAATATTTGAACCTCTAGTGACCAATGTAGAATCTAGTGAGGCCTAGTGTTAGGAAATGTTCCCCTAGCTAGGTCTAGGATGAACCATTAGGGATGGGATGGGACAAGGATTTATTATGGACAAAAGATAGAGGAGAAAGGATCCAAGACACCAACCATTTGAATGTCATGATAACAATGACCAGGCCTTATGGTGGTTGTCAAATGGGAGATGATGAAAGGCAATGGAATTATTATGGATTAGGGTGGAAGATTAGGTAGAGTGATAGTAGATTGCGGAGTAGAGACTGACCACACATGGCACCTGTTTGTTAGGTTTTCACCATGGTACTTATCCAAAGCATCATCAAAGTGGTTTTCACTATTGGATGGATTATTTCGCATTAATATTTTCATGATTTTTTTATTTTTTTGGTTGTCACCAAGATACTTGTTTTCCAGGTTTTCATCGAGGTCAAAATTTTCTTGGTTTTTCAATTATTTTTATATTTTATGGTTTTAGCATGGCTTGCTAAAGCTATGCATAGAATTTCCATAGGTGCAAGCTATTGATAGGGTTTGACAAAGGTTCCCCTTCAAGTGTGGATAATTGATAAGTTCTAGGACCAAAATATGTTGTTGTTACATATGGACCCAACTAGTTGGGCTCAATTTTTTTGGGTTTCTCACATTCTGCTTGATTTTTTGGATTCTCCACCAACACCAAGTCACCAATGTTGAAGTGTCTATTCAAAACCCTTTTATTGTAACTATGTTAAAGGTGGTTTTGATATGCTTGTAGATGATTCAAGGCCCTTTTTCTATATTCATCAAGCGATTCTAACTCATACCACTAGGATATACAATATTCCTCATCATCAATAAGCCTTTCCATGGAAACCCATAGGGAGGGGACTTCGAACTTGATAAGAAGGATAGCCTCCAAACTAAAGAATAGGGAAAACAAGTTGGCGCTAGTGGGATATAGATGCTCGTGCAATATGACCATAGGGCAAGGGTAAGATGAATGTGCTAGTCATGGCCAATGTCATTGATATTCTTTCTAAAAAAATTGATTATGGTCTTCTTGTATGCGTCATCTTGGCCATTTCCTTGTGAGTAATATGGCGTGGAAAAGTGATGTTGAGTGTGGAATTTCTCATAGAACTCATGAACAACCTAATTTTTGAAAGGAAGATCGTTGTCAATGATGATGGTTTGGGGGACACCATACTGGCATATGATGTAATTGAGGATGAATTTGGATATTTTCTTACCAATAAGATTGTATATCATAGGGATGGATTCAACCCATTTTGTGAAGTATTTGGTGGTAGTGATGATGAATTTATGGCTATTTGAAGAGGTTGGATGAATTTTTCCTACAAGGTCAAGTCCCCATTGGGTGAAGGGACATAGTGAAGTGATAGGTTACAACTCTTGTGTAGGTGCATGAATGAGGTCACTATGTATCTAGCATTGTAAAAATTTTCACATAAAGTGATAAGCATCGTGCTTCATTTTAGGTCAGTAGTATCCCAATCAGACGATCTTTTTAGCTAGGGTGAAACCACTAGAATAGGCTCCACATATACCTTGATGTAATTTATGTAAGGTATTTTGTGCTTTGTTAGTGTCAAGACATTTGAGTAAAGATTTATCAAAGATATGTCTCTATAAGGTATCACTGATGATGGCATGGTGAGCGACTTTGTGGATGAAGGACTTTAGAGGATCGAATTTTTCCAAAATCTTAGTATGATGGTTTAACATGTAGTGTCTCAAATTTTGAGCAACAAAAAAAATACTACAAGAAAAGAAAGTTCAATTGGACTATAGTTAAGCTCGTATCCCACCAAAGTGTGACTAATGTAATTGTGAGAGGAAAATCTGCAATTCCTAACAATAGATGGATTAACTACTGTCAGTAAATTGAAATAAAACCCTCCCTATGAAATTGTTGATCAAACATAGAAGAGAAAAACATGAAGTAAAGCATGTGCAACCTAAAATATGTAAATCTAATCTAAGTTAACCAACCACCATTCGATAGTGGGATTGATGCCCATTGATGTGAGAAGAGAGCCCTTTCCCAATCCCTGATAAGCAAGATTGCCAAAATGAAATATGATAAAATGATGTGATAATGGACAAAATTAGTTCTCAAATGAAGAGAATAATTTTGCATGACAGTGTGTTGTGTGTTTGAAGGAGCCTTGAATTTATAGTTGATTCTTAAGAGAGGAGATGCCAAATTGAAGAATGTGGAACTAATCCCCAACAAATAGGAGAGAGCCACTTGTCACCATGTGAATGAGCCATGGTTGTGCAAGTTTTGACCAATGTGCCCATTTCAAATTTGAAGACGACATTAAATGAATATGGTTGAGGGATTTCGAGGGAATCTTGCCTGGCCAACAAAGTCAAACAAGGGGAGTTAATGAGGGCATATTCCTTGAGAATATGCCTTGTGAGGAAAATAGGTGTTTCAATAAATCAAATTAAATGATTTATTGTGCAAGTGGATGGGACATGGGTTAGGCTTAGCATTAATCATGGATTTTGACTAATTAAGCTAGTGATTAGGCGGTGTGACATTTGATTTGCATTTTTGTATTTGTTTTAATTCAAATGAGAGGAAAATGAATATTAGTCATTTACTTAAATGCATGTGATTTAATTAAATCAAGAAACTTTGGGAGATAATTAAATAATTTAATTGAGAAGAAAATGATCAACTATGATGTTTAATCAATAATGTTGATTTTGCATGTCTACATTTTGGCCCTCTTTGAAGCAATGTACTCATTGCATTGGTTCAAAGAATGATGTCACTAACATTGAAATTAAAAACAAATCTGATTTCTTTGAATGCCTCAGTGGAAATAAGTACGTTAGTACATTGCCCCCTTGAGAGATCGAGTGAAAATATTCGATTTGAGGTGGATCTCGCAACAAATAGGTTCAAAATGGATGTAAGGATGGCAATACTATATGATTTATATGATAATGTTGATGTAAATGAGATGTTTGGAAGATGCTTAGAATAAAAATTTTATATTATCCTAAATAACTTAAATGATTATGAAAATGAGATGAATGTGATGGATGATGTTGTCCTATGATGATATGACGTGTTTATGAAAGATGTAGGATGGATGCATTGTTAGTGTGAAAGAGGATAGAAGAACAAGAGGGATCAACCCTTGAATCCTAGAAAAACGCAGAATTCCAACAAGTCCACTAGTCGTCGAGACTATATTAGATATGATGATGATTGATGATGAGGTATTGTTTATCTAGGGATGGGAGAGATAAAGAGCATACCCTTCTTTTTGTTTGATAACACACATAGGTTTGATGCATCAAGGTATTTAGAACTAGGATGGCATTGCGCCTAATGTGATGGACTTTGACTTGTCAAATAGATAGGAGTACTCTTGTTCACACTTGACAAATGGAACCTTACTGAGAATGTAATTCAGATATTCTAGACATCTCAGGCCAAAATATAAAAAGGCAAGCCTTCTATGTGGTTAGCAAGACACCTAAAACATCCTTCCTACAAACAAAGCAAAGTACGCATGATGAAGTTATTTTACAAGAATATCCAACAAGCATAGCAGATAAAAAGATAATGATCATTGCCCAATTCCTTTCTCTCTAAACCAGTTTTGTTTAGGCATCATCGAGAGGTCCTTGGAATGAGCACAAAATAAGATAAGTCAAAAAGACCAGATAAAGTAAACAAACAAGCTAATGTTCCTTGTATCGCTAGCCTTGAGGCTAAACAATAGAGTTACCTGATGCTGATGTCCATCGTAGGAAGATCGCATTCCTAGGACATGTTGTGATTAGGGTTTTCATGAAATTGATTCGGTGATAAGCTATTGATACTCCAACTTGATCAACTTGCTTGCTTACTGACCTAGACTTGAGACTTTGACAATTAGGTGTTCACTTTTGAACTTGCTAGACTTGCTTCTAATTACTTCACCAAAGGATGAAGGTGACGATTGATTTATTATGAGCGATGATTATTGCAGGTGAAACAAAGATGAGATAGGTGCACCATTTTGGGTTTTTCAAATATTTGGATTTTTTTGATAATTTTTGAAATGTTTTGAGGCTGTTTTGATTTTTGAGTTTTCAAGTTTTTTGGTATTTTTGAGATTTATGAATGTTTTTTGGATTTTGTGTCTCGGGGGCCGATCAAAGATGGCCTTGCCTACATTTGACCTCAGAGATGACGTAGTTCAGATTCCAATTGACTTGACTATTGATGAGATAGATGGGAAAACTGATTTCCATTGTGACGAATGCCTAAAATCCTAAAATGTAAACTAGATGGGCAAACAGATTGCCATTGCGACAGATGCCTAAAATCCTAAAATGTAAACTAGATGGGCAAATGGATTGCCAATGCGATGGAAACCTAAAATCCTAAAATGTAAAATATATGGGCAAATGGATTGCCAATGTGACGGATGCCTAAAATCCTAAAATGTAAACTAGATGGGCAAATAGATTGCCATTGCGACGAATGCCTAAAATCCTAAAATTTCTCGGGGAATGATCATAGATCAACCTTTCCTATGTTCAAGCTCAGAGACGATGTAGTTTGGCCTACAAGTTTTTGATGTTTTCTGAATTTTTGAGTGTTTTTGAATTTTGTTTGAATTTTTTATGTTTTTTGATTTTTTGAATTTGACAATTTGGATATGGATACGTGATGATATCAATGCTTTGTTTTAGGGTTTTGTTGAAAACCAAGCTAGGATTTGTTTGATCAGATTGATGGATTGATAGGTTGACTAAGTGTGTTAAGTCAAACAAAATTGATAATGCACTAGTAAACTCTAGGAAGTTGTGTTATCCTAGAGTAAACCTGTACACGAGGGGGTAGTTTGACTAAGTGTGTTAAGTCAAACAAGTTGATGATGGATTGGATAATTTGACTAAGTGTGTTAAGTTAAATATGATGATAATGCACTTGTAAACTCTAGGAAGTTGTGTTATCCTAGAGTAAACTCATACACAAAAGGGTGGTTTGACTAAGTGTGTTAAGTCAAACAAGGTGATAATTGATTGGATTCGATTGATCAAGATTGATGAAGCTTGATTTGGAACAAAATTGTTTTGATGATTTAATGTGGCACTAATGCACAAGTTAGATGTGACTGATATGAATTATTGGATTGATGTTCGACGAAAGATACATATTGATAAGGAACATCATCTTGTCAAAATATGCCATGGGCTAGTGATTTGGATTCGTGCTCACAAATGCTTTGACTAGTTTGATTTAACATTTGCCAATGCACGGATCACCACATAAGTGTGAAGATATAGATCAAGATTTATTCTCGAAGAAAGATGTAAATATCTGCCCCTAGTGTCTAGCAATGTATGGAACGTCATGGGTGGATGCTTGGATAGATAGATGGACAAATGTATATGGATCCTCTTGCGATAACATATGGTGTTTGCATGAAGGATTCTCATTTGGATAATGCTTCAAGGCCCAAATAATGTTGGATTGGATAGGATCAATGAAAATGACCCATGTCAAGATATTTACCATAAACAAGCGTAAAGTTTGCCCCAAAATTTTATCAAGATAATGCAGATAGATGGTAATGGGTTGGATAAAATGTTCATGGATGAATAGATGATATGGCTGGAATGTTGGCTTTATTATGGATGTGATAAGATGCTTTCTTCTGAACTAATGCACGTAGATGCTCAATTCTACACATGACACCTGTTTTCCAAGTTTTCATCATGGTACCTATCCAAAGTGCCATCGAAATGGTTTTCTCTAGAGGACGATTTTTTTCTTTACTGTTTTTAATCCTTTTTTTAATTTTTTTTTAATTTTTGTATTTTTTGAGAGATTTTAAGCTGATGTTGAATCACCTAGTACTGCTAACATTGATTCTTTTTTCATAATGTTCCATCGATATCTTTCTTGAAGAAGTTGTTTTGCCAAGATACGTGCACTCGAAAGAAAAATTTGAGAAATTTGTTTTGCTTTGTTGATACCGGAGTTAACTCTATCTTTGTGCACACATCGCGATAGAGTGTCTTTCGAATCCTTATGATGAAGGGTCATTTCCAACACATGGTCAATGTTAGAATTGGATATCATGTGTAGAGGAGTGGATGGAGCATGTTTAGGAATAAAATATGGATTGGTCGAAAGTTTGTAACCTTTGACTCTCCAAACCTGGGAAGATGAGGAATAATGGATGGATATGGAAGTATGTGTGGAATTAGGACCAACTTCTTGATATACTTTGTACGTTGCTTGAGAACCCTATTTTTTCCTTTGTGAACATCTTCGATGGATACTTTTCCCTTTTTCATTTTTCCCCATAGTTTCTTTGAGTGATGGAGTCTGATAGGGATAATCATTCTTTGTATTCTTTGGTATCCACTTGTATTTGATTTGTCCTTTGTTCTTTGCTACTTTTTCTTTGATAGCATTCTTCGTGCTTTGATTCAAATATCTCTTATTTTGATGTTGGTCCCAATTCGTGGGTGGGGTGATGGGTGGATGAAGATTCATGACATGGTTGGTTGTAGTATTTGCATTGATTTCATCATAAGGATTCTTCATGCCCCCTATGTTGACGTTTGCTTGAAATGAAGTTTCCTCTAGTTTTATAGAGGTATCACTTACATGATTAGATCCCTTAATTGTCGAATAACCAAGACCTTGATTCTTATGATTGCCAATAATCTATACTGATTCCAAGATACCCTGTTTATGTAGGCCTAATCCTCTACCTTGATAATTCATCCGTTGAAACATTTTATTTGCAATAGGATATGATTTACCTTGGAAACAAGGTGCTACTCCCTCTCTACTCTATGGTGGATCTTCAAAGGTGATAGATTCTTCATTGATAAGATAATTTTCCCTTACAAAGGTGAGTGGTATAATTGGGATAAATTCTTGATTGATCTCTTTGGCTTGATCTTGTGAAATATCAGATTTTAATGCTTCTTCGAGAGGTATTGATGATTCAATGTCCTTGTAAAATTTTTCCTCATGATTCATTCTTGATATGCTTTCACATGATGTTTCTAATTCACAACTTCTATAGAAGCCTTCTTCATGACCCATTTCTGATATGTCTATGGATTTCTCTATATCTTGATCATGTGTACAAATGTTTAGAGTAGGAGACTCTTGTTCCTTGGTAATGATATCAAGAGTATGAGACTCTTGTTTTGAATGAAGATAATCTACATGTCCATCCAAAGAAAGAATCTCATGGGTAGATGGATGAATATATGCTATATGGATATTATCATCATTTGTGACATCTTGTATAGATAGAAGAGTTCCCATTAGATCATTGTAGTTTCTTAGAGGTATGAATTCTTGATCTTGATAAGTTTTAGAATTGCTTTTGACATGCGTTGGATAGAGTTTTTGACATGGATCAATTTCAAAGGATGGATTGTCTACAAGGGATTCTTAGACATTGTTATTAGGAATGGGAATTGGATCAATATTCTCTTGAGATTTGAGTGGATTTGGACTAAATTTTGAGTTGAGGATTCCTTCACTATCCATAACCATGAGGTCAAAGGATGTTGTTTCACAAAAAACCGCCAACCTTCATGGTTTTTACTTTTATCTTCGCGGTTGTGCCTTACTGTTAAATTGCTCACATCACTCAGTGTGCTCCATGTGGCTCCCTCTTGAAGCTTTTTTCTTTTCATATTGCTTCGGTCTTACCAGTATCCATCTGCAAGACACATGGCCCTCTCTAGTTGCTTTCTAAAATGGGCTTGCCTTGCATTTTATTTCGCTCGATGTGCCGCATGTGGCTCCCTCTTAGAGCTTTTCATTAGGTGTTCCTTCATATCTTTGTCGGGCCCCGTCTGCATGACATGTGGTAGTTCTTTATGCACCAGTTACCTTGGAATTGCTGTTGTGCCTTTTGTACTTGCTTGCTACCGCGTTTTCTTCTATGGCGTCATGTGTTCATTTCTGTTGCTACGTGGTTTTCCATTCTCTGGAATGGCTTTGCTGGCATGCTCCTGGGTGATTGATGTTTTCTCTGGTGGCTCGAGGTGATCTTGGGTGTCGATCCTTTCTCGTGGTTTTCTTTCTCTATGGTATTTTAGGGAGTGGACTGGCCTATTTATGCATCAATGTTTCTCTTTTATTAGGTGTTGTTAAGTTGCAAAAAACTCCTGAGCACTGGGAAGAAGACTTTGTAATAATTTTACTAAATTTGAAGACTCCAGACTGTGCCAAATCGATTCGGCCTTTCTATTTTTTCATGCATTTAGTAAGACTGTTAGTCTGTGCTGTTATCTTCTTATATTGTATGAATGCCTGTTCTTCAGCTTTTGTGATCTTTTATAGCTCAATAAATAGAGATCATGTTTTCTCAACTCCTCTATATCGGTTAGGGTTATGTTAGATTATGTTATGAAAATTAGAGGGTATTTGATATGTTTAAAGTGCTTTAGAGAAAGTTTACTTAATAAACAACTTTTTGGTGGTTCAGGCCTTTGCATCCAAAACTGTGCTCTGGTAATTTTGTCTATGATTTTGGCGCATCGCTTGTAGTGTAGATTTTATATTTTTCTATCTTTCTAACCTTTTACCTTCCCCACTAAATGAAGAGTCGGCTTTGATAAAATCTCGGAGGTCACTTAGCTAGCACACTATATCCCACAATAGCTAAAATTCCCATAAGACTATTGCTACTTGCAAAATCTTGTGTCAATAGTTCTTTTTCTAGCACACTTGGTGGGACGAGAACTAGCACGTTCACCTGATCTTAAGTGTGTATGAGCCATCAGCATATAATTAGGTCATAGACTATAAGATTTCCTGGCCAGCTTGTACCACCATTAGTTTCTATGCATTCGAGTGGCCGTCGAGGTAGTCCTTCACCTCCTCCTTCTCCTCCATCTCCATAGTCACCTGTTTCTCTTGCACCTATGGCTACTAGAAAATATTTAGCCTAGAATGCTGGCAGTCCTCTAGTAGCACCTATGCCTCTTGTAGTATGGGCCCCAATCCCTGCTTCTGCTCTAAAAGCTATCCCTAAGTATTTTGGGGATGATTTGAAGACACTGATGGAACACTTGAAAGATGTGGCAGATGTATGTCTAGTACATGGTGTGTCAAATGAAAATGTAGCTCTCAAATTGCTTGCTGCCTCCTTCCAAGGAAAGGTGTTGGACTATATAGGACTCTTGAGGCTAATACTATTGCTACTTGGGACCAGCTCAGAACCCTATTTTATGAACATTTTTCGAACGTTGGTGACAAATCTTCGCTATATCATCAACTGGCCATCATAAATCGAGCTCCTGATGAAGCTCTGCCTGATTTCAATGCAAGGTTCCATTCGACCTGACAAAGAGTGCCTGTTGGTAGTTGTCTGCCCCTGGACTTGGCATTTATGTTCTACTTAAAGTCCATCAACCCCGATATTTCAATGATGTTACAAGCTATTGGTAGAGAAACTCTTCATGATGCTTATACCTTGGCTGTCGCTGCGGAAAATAATTTGATCGCTGCAGGAAAGCTCACACCAAGACCCATCATGCCATTGTTTCTTGAGTACAATGCCATGGAATCTAAAGTTTCTTCGACTAGCATACCTACAACTCCTCCCCAATCTATGTATGTATATCCTGAAATAGCCCCAAGTGCAGCTCTAGTTGTGGCCCCAATGCCTAATCCCTTGGCTGTTGAGATGAACAACATGAGAGAACAAATGTGGACCATGACTAATGAGTTGACTACCATGAAGTGACAACAATATAGCTACCAAAAGCTGGCATACCAGAATTACCAAGGTGGAAAAGCTTCATAGCAACAAAACCAGTGGCAAGACAGATCGCGCAGAAATACTCAGGCTCAGCCGAGTAAGCACATGGTTCCGATAACTCTGCCGATGCAGACCGTTCATCCTAGTTCAAATAAAGAGCTGGTGGCTAGACAAAACAACTTAGCCGAAGACACCAATTCATGGTTTTTTCCTTGTAACAATGTGAACATGCCGAGAAATTGTCTGCAGGGAAATTTGCAACAAAAGATCACAGACCAACGTGGCCAAGGCGGCGCACCTGATCCCGACAACCAATCATACACCTCTCAGCAGATGGACAATGCTATCCTTGCTGTTCAAATGCAAGGGATGTCCATTCAGCAAGAGTTAGATATAGTTCTAGACCAAGCGCTCTTTTCATGGATGGAAGTAGAGGAGTCACTATTTCTAAATGATTTTCCTGTACCTCAAATTCCACAAGTACAGTCTAATTACAACATGCATTCTAAGAGGAGATTCACCAAAGAATTCACATCTCTGCCAGCTAATGCTTCATCTCAATCGACGCCTCGTCCACCGATAGGCCCATCATTAGTCCCACAACAGACTAGCGTGGTTCCTCCTAGTTCTCTGAATCTATCTCCTTCAAAGACAAAGGCTCCTATGATCATCCTAGCTATTTCCAAACAGCCAAACACACCAACCGCGAGGCCAACACCGACTGCAAAACCTAAAGAGAAAGAAACCGCAACTCATTATTCGTGAGTGCAGTTCAATATGGTGGAACAACTGAAGAAGTCCTCTACCAACACTTCTTTGTGGGATGTCCTGGCTATTCCAAAATAGGAGGTTCTATTACAAAAAGGAATTTTCGGTAGAGGAAGATACGAAGGGGCCTGTTTAGTCCAATGAAGAAAAGATGTCCAGGCCGAACTTGGATAAAGTGCTAACAAATCAACTCGAGGAAAAGAAAGAAGCCAAAAAAAAGAGTAAGCCTAAACCCAAGTCTTTCTTTCTAACACTTATCATTGGTGACAAACTATTGCATAATTGCATGATCAACTCTAGTGCCAACACCACTATCATGCCTAAGCAAGTAGCTAATGCTTTGGGTTTAAAATATGAGCCTCTTAACAAGGGTGTCATGTAGCTAGATGGGAATAAATTTTGTATCATCGGGGTAATCAAGGGATTGCCTATGACATTGTTTGTCTACCCCAATATCACTATAAATCAGGATACCGTACTCATTGATATTCCTCCTCTTTTTAGGATTTTCTTGTCTCGTGAATTCACAACAAATGTTGAAGGATATCTATCGCTGGACTGGTCAGACCTGATTTTGAGGACCAAACATGGAGCCAAGATGAAACTACTATCAGAAAATTTACATTCTGAGCATGTTGTTGATGAGGCTTTGCTCAAATTTGAAGCAACACATACTTCAATTAGTTAGGAAGAGAGGTTCAATGTGGAATTTTTGGAAGAAGAAGAGGCTGCCAACTCCTGGATGGAGGATGAAGAAAATTTGTTGAAGGATTTTATTGATATAGACCCTTTTGGGAATTATCACGCAACTGGACTTGGTACTTATGTCATACATGAGGAAGGGTAGTCTATGCCCAAAGTTACTAAATATTTCAGAGGTGAAGCACCCTCAGAGTTATGGACTTTTCATTTTGATAGAGCGATATGCAGAACCAGAGTTGGAGCAGGCATATGTTTGAAATCCTCATCTGAGGAAAAAACCCTGAGGTTTTACCATTTTCAGTTCACATGCTCAAACAATGAAGCAGAGTATGAAGTCCTTGTCAATGGTTTGAGCCTTGTAGAACAAATGGGCGCAAAGCAAAAAGGTGTATTCAGAGATTCGGAGTTGGTGGTCAACCAGATCTAAGGAATTTTTGCTACAAAAAATGTCCGTATGATATCCTACCGACATAGAGTCTGGGATCTTATTGACAACTTTGAGGCATTTAATATTCAGGCTATACAAAGAGAGAAGAACTTTGAAGCTGACCAAATGGAGACTATTGGAGCCCAATTTGAGCCAGCCTCTGAGTTATTGAAAAATAAGCATGCGATGAGAGTAATTGTAAGGCCCACTACTCCAAACAACAATCAAGATTGGAAAGTGTTTGATAGTGATGCCCATATTGCATCATTTCTCTAGTCATCTGGAGAATTCACTGATCAACTGCAACCAAAGATCGCTGAAGCTTATGGGGATCAAGTTATCTAGTTGAAATCCAAAAATCTTCTGAGAGGCCTAGTCACTCTGGAGAGCCTTTTTGATTTTGATGATGTGACAAGAGACAAAAGATGGCTCGTAGCTGACAAGGGTGACTATACCGATTTGTATATCGGAGAAGAAAGAAAGATCAAGGTCGGAAAGGAGGTTTCTCAAAAGAATAAGGATAGACTAAGGCACTTTTGTGAAGAGTATCCGAGTGTAGTAGCCTTGTCATATGATGATCTTAAGGGATATAATCCCAGGATCATTGAGCATATAATTGAGCTATTGGAAGGGGCGAAGCCGGTTCATCAAAGACAGAGGCTTGTGAAACCAAAGATATAATCTCTCATGTAACAGGAATTGAATAAATTTTTCACATCTCGAATAGTGTTTCTGATCAAACACAACACTTGGGTGTCAAACCTAGTACCAGTCTAGAAGAAGAATGGAGAAGAATGGAGACATATGACTGTGTGTAGACTTCTGAGACTTAAATAGAGCATCCTTAAAGGATCATTACCCCTTGCCTTTGAAATGGAGGTAATTCTACAGACTGTAGCTAGTTCAGAAATGTTTTCAATGTTGGATGGCTTTTTGGGCTACAATCAGATTTAGATAAAAGAAGAAGACCAACACAAAATAGCATTCACCACCAAGTGGGGAACATATGTATATGCCAAGATGCCTTTTGGACTCTCAAATGTCGAAGCCACCTTTCAGAGAGCCATGGATATTTCCTTCAAGGATTTAATCCATAAAATTATACTCATCTATCTTGATGATTTGACGGTATTTTCAAAATTTGTCGATGATCACTTTGATCATTTAGAGCTTGTCTTCCAGAAGTGCCAGGAATTCAGGATTTCTTTAAACCCAAAGGAGTGTGTGTTTGGAGTACCCCAATGGAAGCTATTAGGGTATGTCATCTTGAAGGAGGGCATTACCATTGATCCTAAAAGAATTGATGTGATCCATGAGCTTCCGTTACTTGTAAACAAGAAGGGAGTGCAATCATTTCTAGGTAAGGTCAAATTCATTAGCCGGTTAATTACGCATTTCGTAGGGACTGTTCATCCTATTACCTTGATGCTTAAAAAAGACCAGACTTTTAAATGGATGGCAGAAGCCAGAAAAGATTTTGAGCTTATAAAGGAGGCTATTTCTTCTGCCCCTATATTGGTCAAACGGAACCTATCAAAATATTTTATTATGTATGTTTTGGGTGGTGGCAATAGTATTGCCACTATAATTATGGAAAAAGATGATGAAGAAAGAAGGGAGTTTCATGTTGCTTTCTACTCACAAACCTTAAAAGAGTATGAGGTGAAGTACAATTTTGTAGAAAAGTAGGCCTTTTCCATTGTGAAAGGACTTAAGAAGTTCTGACACTTGATATCATATAATAAGGTGATTGTTTGTGTACCGCATCCTAGTGTGCAGGAGTATATCATGGAGGGAGAAATCAAAGAGAAAAGAGCTAATTGGATCACTAAGATCCTAGAGTATAATATTGAAGTCAGGCCTATCAAGACTGTCAAAGAAAGGAACTGTGCGAGTACCTCATTGAAAATAATGAACCAGTGATAGAGTTTGAAGTTCTAGAAACTATATTACTAAACGAAGAAAGCTCTTAGTGTGACTAGTTGGAGGATAGAATGAACTTCATGTAGACGAGAAGGTATCCGATCAATCTCCCTTCTTTTAAAAGGTGTTTCTATCGCTTATAAAATAGAAATTATGTTCTCTTGGAGGGTGTCCTATTCAAAATAAATTTTAATGGTGTCTTGCTAAGGTGTGTAAATGAAGAACAAGTGAAGAGCATATTAGATCAATACCATAGTGGCCCAGCTGGAGGACATTTTTTTGCAAAGACTACAGTAATTAAAATTATATGTGTTGGTTATTTTTGGCCAACACTATTCAATGATGCATTTTCACTAATTAAATCTTGCAATGAATGCCAGTTTTATGTCAAAAGGACAAAAAATGTCACTATGCCATTAAGGCCTATAGTAGTAGAGGAACCTTTTGCTCAATGGAGTCTAGACTTCATTGGAATGATTAACCCTTTCTCCTCAGCTAGACATAGGTGGATATTGATGGCAAAAAACTACTTCACTAGATGGGCAGAGGCAATTCCATTGAAGAACACAACAGAAGGTAGAGATTGTTAACTTCCTGGAGGAGTTGGTGGCCAAATTTGGCTTGCCAAAAACAATCATCTCCGACAATGCCAAAGCTTTCCTTGGCTCTAAGAGGAGCTAGTTTGCACTAAAGTATGGAGTTTTCCTGAAAACCTCTTCCAACTATTATCTCCAAGGGAATCACCTCACGGAGTCTACAAATAAAAACCTCATCAGGTTAAGAAAGAGGATAGGCTCGAAACACCAGAGAGAATGTCATAAGAACCTCCAGAAAATGCTATGGGCAGACTGAATCACACCCAAGCAAATACTAAAGACATCTCGCTATGAGATGGTGTATGGGAAGGAGGCATTGCTTCCTATCTCCATGGAGATCCCTACCTTACAGTTGCTTAAATCTCTAGAGATCAAACAAAATGGAGCAATGGAGGTACGTTTTTCCAAGCTACTTGAGGTTTAGGAGAAGAGAGAGAACATCCTTGAGGTGATGAACAACCGCCAGTAGGTGGTAAAGAAATGGTTTGATATAAAGGCATTAGATCAAGAGCTACTATGCGAGGACTTGGTGCTCAAGTTCAATGAGCGCAGAGCAAAGCCCAGACAACACAAGAAATTCAATAGTCTCTTGGAAGGGTGTTTCGAAATTGTCCAGTGTAAGTAGTTCAACTCCTTCGAGTTGGAAGACATGGAAGCTAATGCCTTAAGTATTCTAGTTAATGGAATACATCTTAAGAAATTTAATTAATTTTTCGTATGTGATGCCTTTGAAACTTGTAAATAAGTAATTATTTTTTCCTTGTTTTAAGTTTTGGGTCTTCTCAGTGCTTTATGAAATAACAACAATAAGTGCAAGAAATTGATAAAACATTGTAAATGAGCCAAGATTTGTGAAAAAAATATATTATATATTTTGGCCAGAAGATTTCCATTATATAAGATAGAGGCCAGTGGCCTTGTATTGAGATATACATATATCCACTATGGAGCAGAGGCTGGAAAAAGAGAAAAAAAAATTGGGGTCTATTTTTGTTCTCATATTATTAGGCATTTGATGGACTAGCGATGGTAGCAGCCGGCAGTGCGAGATCAGGGAACACCATTGTTTTGAAGTCCTCATACCACTAAAGGTTTGGGAATGGTTTGATGCAATGCACCCACATGAGGAAGTAGCAACTGACACACACCTTGTTGTGATGCTCCTCATGAGTCTCCAACTCAAAACCAAAGAGGAAGGGCCTGGATGGAACAAAATCTCCATGCTGCTACAGCTAACAAAGGTTGCAAATCGAGGGGACCCCACGATCAAATTTAGCAACACGCACTATTTGCTCCAGTCCTCAGAGGTAGCACCGTAGGAAAACTCGCTTCGTCAGCTTCAAGACCTTGCATTTGGAGACACTGATATCCAACAACGAGGTGGTGAAGTGAGAGAAAATGCTAGTGTTGACCCGGTATTATTCCTCATACACCACGCAGTCCTTGCCCAAAACCCATTTAATCACTTTCACATATAACAAGTTTTTCATGCCTGCCATACATTTTAAGTGCCTACACCTAATTTTTCCTAAAAAAGCAACTTGAGTCTTTTTACAGACAAGTCTTATTGGCATCTCCATATTGCTTGTTACTAGTGCTAGAAAATGAAAATTTGCTAAAGTAATTAAAGCTTTCTAAGCTAAGAATGTTATGAATAATGGTGATTTGCAATGCTGCTAATGGCCCTATTTATAGACTGGCTAGTGTTCACCTGATGAAGCGAGTCATAATTATGACAAAGGCAAAGTGTGTTGCCAAGCCTCAATTTTTAGTGTTGCTGCATGTGAAGTGAAGGGAATAATTAGGTACAGTTGCAACTTGCTCTGTTCAACTTTCCCAATTCAATAAAGATTGGCTAGGTGTCAACACAAGGAGCTGTCATCCCATTTGAATCAAGGAAAATCTTAAAAGTAGGTTGTTGGGTGATGCACCCAAGTACAATCAGGAAAAATCAGTAAATGTAAAAAGCTTGCAAATTTTTTTTCCAAGGTTTTCTTGGCCTATTGTTCAAGAAAAATCAGGTGCCACCTCACGCGAAATGATTTCTCTTAAATGTGGAGAGAAATTTGATAGGTTGGTGATCTTTTCGCACGCATGAAAGGTTGGTGATGCGTATAGCAACTAAATGAAAGGCTGGCATGTACACTCACTTAGCCATTTTTCACGAAGATCAAAAGGAAAGTTGAGCATGCAAAACATATTTATTACAAGAGTTATCAAAAGATAAAACAACTAAGTTATTCGTAAGAGAGAAAGATTTTTTTAGAAGCTAAGTCATTTGTGAAAGTTTGTGAAAGTTTCTTGCGAATACATAGAAATGATTGAGATTGTAGAGAGTCCAACACAGGCCCTAGCCCCAATGAGTATAGATGAGCAAATGAAGAAGGCGTCTTGCGTACAAACCTATGGCCTAGAGTCTTCACTACCCCAGGCATCCCAAAAAAGCCATGCTGGCCCTTCACTAGTCAGGTGGACTAGAGAATATTGAATGCAATTCCTCAAAGAAATGAGGCTTTGGTTTCAGAGGATTGGGATAATGTCTTTGATCCTAATTTAACCCATAATCCTAAGAGCCTCTAGGAAGCTGCATGCGAGAGAATGAAGAAATTATCAAACCCCTTCTGCAAGCATCTATGGGATTGTGGGCTCCCCTAATGTATGGTTCCCCTAGTGCATTATTGCCCTGAAATTGTAGTAGCTTGCATGACAGGCTTCAACCCAAACACTGGAGTAATAAGTGGTACTAATTTCAGGTTAATCATCAACCTTGAAGCTATTCAGGATATGCTATGCATCTCGCTTCCCTTGACATCAGATGTTGAGATTTTTGACACAAAATTAATGCATGATAAGTGGGGAGGGCTTAGGTTGACACCACAATTTTACCACACTAAAACTCCTCAGCCAACAAATATCTTAGTGCCACCCAAATTTCCATTTGTTCTGGGTGCTTTGAAATGTGTGTCTTCCTCTATCTATTCTATGTTGGCCCTGGTGTGTGGTCTAGATACAAACAAACAAGTTTTTGAGTTTCAAATGTGTTTCAGCTTTATGTTGAGGAAGAACAATGTGGCTCCACTTCTAGATTTTTTGAGAGTTATTAGTGATGGAATTTGGCAGTAGCTACAGGACTTCTAGGTCAATTCTAGGTTCAGGTATCTCTCTTTCTTGGCCTACTTAATATTACACCAAAATGCAGACTATTTCATGACATTTATGTCTCTGGCTATTTTTGACGAAAGCGGCCTGAGGAAGCCAGTCTCAAAATGGACTCTAGTCATGTCAAAAAAAAATTATTACTATGCATTTTCAGATTTGTTCTTAGCCCCAACTTTGTGAGCTTTGGATAGAGTCGGGATCAACATGTTCGTGAACCTGTCACCAAGACATAATTCTTGGTTGGTAAAGCTTATGCCTCCTTATGATTGGTTCTTTGGCACAAATTTCACCATGCTCCACATGTGAGGGTTCACCCATGAAATTTTCTGGCTCCCATGCTTTCTTTCTGATAGAGTGTTGGCTTTGGAAGCGAGGAGACACCTATGTAATATTGATAATGATTACTAGGGAGGAAAGTATTTAACCTCCTATTTGACATTGTTGGTCATGTTTGGTTTTGTGTCACTGATCAAGAAAAGGACTTCAAATATTGACACTTTGGAGATTCTATTTTCAAAGTTGGGTCATCTTGGGTTAGTGGTGATAAATGACACATGGCAATACAATCCCAAAAAAAATTTGTCGAAGATTGGCATAAGAATTTCACATTAGCTGCGGTTATTTTGGGACCCTCAGAGAAATATTGAAGAGGGGAATTTAAGGTTATATGTAGGCCTTGAATATTTTCCTACTAAGGACACGCAACCACCATGGCTGTACTTATTCTACATAGTGGGGAAGGCCAATCCAAATCAAAAGATCAACCAAGCCCTGTGCACCCAATTGCAAAAGCTCAAATGGTTTCTTGAAAAGATTCGAGACTTCTGGGTTTAATGGCAAGAGACTAAGGGAACCACCAAGCTTCATAAAGAGGTGGTTCTTGATGAAAAATTTTATGACATCTGGGAGAATGCCCACCCAAATGTAGAAAAGTCTTTGAACCCTTCAATGTTGGAGCAACAATATAGAGGAGAAGAGAATCCAGCAAATCCTAGAGAAGAAGTAACTCAGAATCTCCCTACCATTGAGGATAATCCAATGCATAAAGAATATGTCGATAAACAGCTCGTACAGTAGGAGGATTCATAAAATGTGCAAGCGTCAGAGCCATCCAACTCCTCTTAATCAACAAGGAAGCGGGTAAGGACTACCAGTAGTAAAAGGCAAGTCATTGTAGACCTCAAGGATTCTCTAGATAGAAAGCAGACACAGACAAGAGAATCCAGCGAAGAGGAAGAGCAACAACTGAACGAAGTGGTTGTATCGAGTCTGCAGCTCCTCACAAGCCTTAGGTATCATTTCTTCCCTCTTCTCTTTCTACTATGTCTATAGTCTCTTTTGTCTGAACCAGCTTTTTCATCTACACAAGTTTTCTCTATCGCTAGATATCCTAGGTAGTCAAGTCTTACCCCTTCTAGTTTCTCACTTTCATTCTCTACTTTCCATCCCTTACCCAGAACACAATTTGGTGTAGGTATTGGGCTCATGAGCCAAAAATTCTTATCCCCAAGGCCTAGCCCTTTGATTGGCACCTCCCCAGCTTTTCCTTATATTGCACTATCATCCCCTCTGAGCAGCCTCTTCATTCCACCATTCTCCCCAGCCATTATAACAAGGCCTAGAAAAACCCCCAATGCGCTGAGTACACTATCTTTCCCGCTAGCAGTCCCTCAAGACTTTCCTTTTGTTGGTGGCCTAGGTATCCCTTCCCAAGAATATTTCTCATAGGTGGAAGCAAACAAAATTTCTTGAGCTAGTCGAATGCAAAAGATGAGACAAAAGGATGCGAGAAGGCAAGTAGAGCCTCTCTTGCAAACTATGTTCAATGAGAGCCAGAATTCATTAATGTTTGCAAAGATCACGCCCAAGGTGATTAAACCGATAGGAGAAATGCTACCAAGTGATTACTCTATCAACACTATTGGCCTAGACTTGTAGTAGTCTCATCTGCCAGACAAGGTCAAGTTGATGGAGGAAACTCAAAAGATTGTAACCACTGATTACCTCAAGCTCAATCACCAAGCAAGGAAAAGAGAGGAGCAAATTTAAGAGCTGAAGGGAAAGGTCGATATATGGGTGAACAAGTAGAATGCCCAAAAAAATGAAATAAGTCACCTAGAGAAGGAGAGGAGTAATTTTGAAAGCCAGATCAAGGAGCTGTAGGTTATGAGCACAGAAATCATCCTGACCCTCCAGCATGAGGTCAAGCAGAGCTAAGAAAATAAAGAAAAACTCCATGCTAAGTTTGTGTAGCTACGTGAAGGAATGAAGGAGATCCAATAGAGCATAGATGATGAAATAAATGAAATAAATGCCACTTTAGAGTTGGATATTTAGAATACAAAGCAGGCCAAATTGGCCCTAGAGGAAAAATAAAAATAAATCTCCACTCTAAGAGAACAAGTGTCTGCATTGGATAGAGGTCGATTGGAGCTAAAGGCAGACTTGAGCAACAAAGAGGTGGAGTTGAGTATCTTGAGGACCAAACTTATTACACCACAAATGAGCTCATTGGAGATTGCCAAGGAGCTGTATGCATCATACTGGGATGAAGTCAAGGCATTATGCCTTACTCTATAGCCCACCCTAAAATCTATGGCATAGGTAGCCAGCCAATGTGGAATGATAGGTGAAATGATCCAGCAGATTCAAGAGGTAACTTCTGATAAGGTTCCAGAGGCTATAATTTTGTTGGGAAAATTGTACATAGCTTCTGATTAGGCTTTGAGCAGCGTGTGTATCGAGGACTGAAAAATTGAAGCCATGGGCGTAAGCATCCTCATTTCTATGCATGAGGTTGTCCAACAGGTGGAAAAATGCAGGGCTAGGTTGAACCAGGTTACCAGTGATATGCAGGAAAAGTTTTCCCACTTGACTCAGAAAGGTGTCCCTTCACCTTTCATTGCAAATCAGAGGGTTGTTGGTGTTGAACATATTGTTGCAAAGATCAAAGAGAAGAAGCAGGATCTTTCTATCTTCTAATCATTTGATTAGTCTCCAACCGCTGAGAAGATTGAAGGGATCGTGCATCAGCTGGTGCAACTCTTCTTCCAACAGGAATTAGAGACAAAAGTATCTAGTGGATTGCCTTTCAAGGCAATTATCGATTTCAAATTGGCACATGAAAATATGCGAGCTCTCTCTGTGCCATCAAACAAGGTCTGGACCAGTCTACAGGCTGCCCTCTTGAGGTTGTGAGGAATTTTGGGGATGCTAAACTGAGGTTTTCTAGGGTTCTTCATTCCGCGAGCGAAATGTGCCTGTGAGTCACCAAATTGTTTCACAAAAAACTGCTAACCTTCATAGTTTTTACTTTTACCTTTGCGGTTGTGCCTTAGTGTTAAATCGCTCACATCGCTCGGTGTGCTCCACGTGGCTCCCTCTTGAAGCTTTTTTCTTTTCATATCACTTTACTCTTGCCAGTCTTCGTCTACACGACACATGGCCTTCTCTAGATGTTTTCCAAACTAGGACCACCTTGCATTTTCTTTTGCTTGGCATGCCCCACGTGGCTCCCTCTCGGAGATTTTTGCTGGGCATCCCTTCATCTTTTTTTCGGGCCTTGTCTATGTGACACGTGGCAATTCTTTATGCGACGGTTACCTTGGAATTACTGTTGCACCTTTTGTACTCTCTTGCTGTCGCGTTTTCTTCTATGGCACCACGTGTTCATTTCTACTGCTACGTGGTTTTTCATTCCCTACAATGGCTTTGTTGGCATGCTCCTTGGCAATCGATGTTTTCTGTGGTGGCTCGAGGTGATCTTGGGCGTCAATCCTTGCTTGCGGTTTTCTTTCTCTATGGTGTTTCAGGCAATGGACTGGCCTATTTATGCGACCATGTTTCTCTTTTATTAGGTTGTTGTTAAGTTGCAAAAAAATCCCGAGCACTGGGAAGAAGCCTTTGTAGTAATTTTATTAAATTTGAAGATTCCATACTATGCCAAATCGATTCGGCCTTTCTGTTTTTTCATGCATTTAGTAAGACTGTTAGTCTATGTTGTTATCTTCTTATATTGTATGAATTCCTGTTCTTCAGCTTTTGTGATCTTTCATAGCTCAATAAATACAAATAATATTTTCTCGACTCCTCTATGTTGGCTAAGGTTATGTTAGATTATGCTATGCAAATTAGAGGGTATTTGATACGTTTAAAGTTCTTTTGAGAAAGTTTACTTCATAAACAACTTTTTGGTGGTTCGGGCCTTTGCATCCTGCACTGTGCTATGGTAATTTTGTCTATGATTTTGGAACATCGCCTATAGTGTAGATTTTATATTTTTCTATCTTTCTAACCTTTTGCCTTCCCCACCAAATGAAGAGTCAACTTCGATAAAATCCTGGAGGTCACTTAGCTAGTGCACTATGTCCTATAATAGCTAAGTTTCATATAAGACTACTGCTTGGAAAGGATCATCGGTAGACCTTGGCAAAATATGTTGATCATGCTTTGGAATATGTTCTTAAAATATGTCCTCTAACTCATTAGGTGATGTAGAGACATTGTCAACATGATCATTGGTGGATTGATCTTGGATTATGTCAATAGGATCAAATAACATCAACACTCCTTGAAATAGATTTTTGAAGGAGGGGTCTTGATCATGACTAAAAAATGGATCTTGATGTATGTTGATTTGATCATTGGATGAGGTGGAAACATCTTCAAGGTGTTCATTGATGGATAGATCTTGATTATTGTTTTCAAAAATTTGGCGAGAGTTTGTTGCAAGCTTTTCTGAGGGAGTAACTCATGTGTTTGTTGTTGATCCAACAATGCTTGTTGTTGGTCATGTTGTTGTTGTTCCAACAAATATTTTTGTTGGGCTTGTTGTTGTGCTACTTGTTGATACACTTGTTGATGGATTGCTTGCAATAGTGCCTAGAATTGTGCCTGTACCTTCCAAGCTTGGTGTTGGACTTGAGCTTGAGTCTATGCCTATTGGGTTACTTGTGTTGCTTGCATAGCTTGTGCGCCTTGTGTAGCTTGAGCGACTTGTGTAGCTTGAGCGGCTTGTGCAGCTTGTTTTTTTTAGAGCACCTTTTGATGAGCATCTTATCGAGTAGCTTACAACATGATGGAGAATGAATTTTCCATGTTGTGTTTTGGCGGTGGTAGTGGTGGATTGGGAATGGTGTTGATTGTTGGGATTTCTTGGATGGTTTCCATCTATTGTTGCGATATCAGTGGAAAAATGGGAGGATTTGATATGATGCTTTAGTTTATGATTGGAGTGTTGCTCATATTTGATTGATTGATGGTTGGTAAAGGGGGAAGGCTCATGCCTCGATTCTTTGGTTGATAGATTTGTAAGTTTTAAATTTGATTTAAATCTACCAAAGGGAAAGGTGTTCCAAAATTTAGATTAGGAAAACTCACATTTGTTGTACCATTGAGGTTTGTAGGAGATAATGATCCCATGTATGGATTGTTCAAATGCAAGTTTTGAAAATCAATTGGCATTGTAAGGCTTGTATAGTTTGGTTGACTTGGATTACTCATGATGTATGAATCAAGTTTATATTCCATGCTCCTCTTGTGTTTTGACCTTGCTGACCTCTGAGGGGTTTAGGACCAATGATGAGATGACGAATGAAAGGGGTGAATGATATGGGTGTTTAAATTTTTTAGGAACTTTGGATCAATGCTAGAATTTAGGACTTGTTTTGATTTGATTTTGATATTTTGACTAGGTGTGTTAAGCCAAACAAGATGATGGTGAACTTGTAAACCCTAGGAAGTTGTGTTATCTTAGGTAAAACTCGCATAAGAGAATGAATTGGATAAATGTGTTAAGCCAATCAAAGTGATCATGAACTAGTAGACCTCAAGAAGTTGCATTATCCTAGAGGCAAATTTGTTCAAGAGGATTGATAATTTGACTAGGTGCGTTAAGTCAAACAAGGTAATGTTGATTTTTCCTAAAAGTCTAGCATAACTGATGTTTTCAAAGTTCCAAAAGTTGGTGAAATGGAATTTTGATAAATGTTTGGATGGATGAAGTGTTTGACTTGATTCTAGATGACCCTATGAGGACCTTCTTACAAGACCAAGGTAGTGAAGAACATGTTTTTCCCTAAAAATGGTCCAAACGAAAAGACCAATGTTTGCTTGAAAACCCAATGACCCAAAAGAGACCAAGCACATGTCTGGTTCAATTGTCTTTTATCTTGCTTAGGTTTGGTTCTTTTTACCACAATACCTTTCTTGATTAAGTTTCAAACTGAATGTCCAATGTCCTAATTTTCTTTCATCCCACAAAGTGCATTATCTCAAAATCAAGGAAATCGAGGCAAAGGTTCCCTAGTGTTGACTTTGGTGAAAACAAATGATGATTAAACCTAAGTACTTAGAAAGCTCTAAGGATATGATCCCTAGGGAAAACAAGAGCACTTAGATTCATAAAAGGATATTTATTTCCTCAAAGGGATTGAAATTTCAAAGCTCTTGTGAATGTTTGTTTCTCAATGTTTTAGAGCCAAGCAAGGTGTTTTGATTTCAATAACATGCACAACCCTAGGCTGAAAAGATAGTATTTTTTGGGTTCCCAATTAGATGAATCTAGCTAGGCATATTCAGTGCAGATGATTAGATGCTTGACCACACAAGCTCCCCCTTATAGTGCACTCACTTCTCGGGTCAGCCAATCATCAGTACCCATGAATCTCCCATGGCATACTTTTCATCTCTACAACAGAACTACATGTATATGTGGGGCGGCTTCAAAGGACATGACCTTTTGCACCAAAAAATAGATAGAATTTTGGCCTTTGCTAAACAAGAGGTTTTAATTCAGACTTTTTGTTCGTAGGAGTTGACTCATGTGGCCAGAGACCATTGCTGGCATTCTCAGCAGAGCCAACCATGCGATACTGGCCTTTGTTCCAATACCCACTTTTATATCACGGTTGGAAATAGACTTGGCTTTAGTGTGTTACTGGTTGGTTCATTCCCTTGGGTGAGTACCTTTTCCCACAAGGCAGGCCCTCTAAGATAAACAAAAGCAAGCAAAGATATTCGTAGTTCGATCAACCTTCATTTAGAAACAAAGGAATAACACACGCAATAAGTTTACTCACACTCGCAAAATGTTTTATTCAATTTTAATTCCAAATATGAAAGTGTTAAAAGAAATCTTTAAACAACTTAATATCACCAAGAAGACTTTTGATTCTCAAGATCACTATGAAGTATGAGAGAAGTTCATACACCTTTTAAATGATATTAATTTATGAAAAAAATTGCAAGGCATGAAAAACATTTGTTCATTTTAGACCACAAAGCAATGATTTTGATTCTTTTTAAAGCACCAAAACAAGATGTGAAAGTTGCCTTGTCCAATTGTTAAATTTGAAAACCAACTCTATTAATTTTCTAAATTCAATTTTAACCAAGTTAAATGATTATTTTTAAACCCAAAAATAAAGGTGAGTTGGTTTAAAACAGAAAACGAGAGTAGAAAGTGGAGCTCTAGATTATAACCATAAGAATAAAAAAATGCTTTTCAAGTCTTAATTTCGATCAGTGATTTTTTTAGTGCCTAATATTCGCCAATTGGCTAATAGTTGAAATTTGGGAATCCAAAATTGGCTAATAGTTTGAGCTACAATGTGACTTGAATCGCCACATTTTTACAAAATTTATTATAGTCTTATTTAAATTGCCAAACAAATTTATTTTATAAAAAAATTTAACCCAAAAATTCACCACAATATTCGATACATGATTAGATCAGATTCACCTTAATTTTATAAATTATTTGAGAAATCTATATTAATTCGCCAATAGTATATCATAACTATTAATCGCTTTAGGACCATATTTCTAATCTTTACTTTCCACCATTGATTTAAATATAATCTAATGTCCCTTGTTGTATTTCACGAGGTAAAATGTACACATGATTTATAATGCTCATGGGGCCCACAATTTTGGGTATCACGAGCATTATAGATTGTGGGTAAATTTCACCTTATAGTGTACAACAAGGGTTGTTAGACCAATGATCTAAAAGTAGTTTTGAGCCCCCATGAGAATTATAGATCATGGTTACATTTTACCTTGTATGAGGGCCATTATATAATATTATAAAATAATGGTAGAAAGTAAATATTATAGTCTACCCCTTCAACTCATTGATAATTTCCATTGTCGAGCCCCTACTTTTCCATGACAATTATTTTTAGATTGGATAGATTCGCTGTCATAATTAATGCATTTTCCTATTTTTTTTCAAGATTTGCCAAAATTTTCCACAAAATTTTACTGATGTAAAAAAATCGCCAATAAAACTAATATTATTTAAAAAAAAAAGGAAAGTTTCGCCAATAGAAATTAATTTTTTTCCTCAAAAAATGAAAGATTCACCAGGATTTTATATCCTTTTTTTAGGTGGGTTTCTTAAAGTTATCATTGATTTTGATGTTAGATTTCTTTAACTCAAATCTTATCCACAAATTTTTTTTGATGTTTCAATGCTGCAAGTTCCTTGTGCAAATAAAAGAGCTCCTCCTACAAGATAAAATAAATAAATAAATAAAATAAGATAATTACGCAAGGATCAAATTATTTATTTAAGTTCATTCTAAGAATTCACTTCAAACAATAGAATGGTGTCAAATGAAACGATTAGTGATTATGAACTAATAAAAGAAGCATTAATAAGCATCCCTCTTTTCAAGGTCTTTGTTTATCTAATCTCCATAATCAAATAACTTTAGCATCTACCCTTCATCAATGTTTCCACAATGTAGATTTGAAATTGTGAAAAATGTTCCTTAGACAATGATAGTAAGTGCAAAAGGAAAGCTTGGAGAACTACTCAATATTCAATGCCACACAAAAAAGCTTGATTTCTTCTTATATGTACCCTACACAACCATCCAATGAGAGCAGCAATATTAAAGTGCATTTTCCCAAGAATGTAGATGTGAGACATGGGTGAATAGTGAATGCTTTAAATCAATATTAATGAACAAGACCTAATGAATATAGCAAAGATAGTGAGTAAAGATCATTTATGAAGCTACTAACACGAAAAATATTTGCAGAAAAGTTTTTTTAGTAAGAGCAACATTAAAATAAACTCATTCAAGTGCCACTTTCACAATAGCAACTCCTACCTCACATGGTCAGCATTAATGGGGTGATAAATTGGGATAAGGACCACAAATCTAGAAGAAAATAAATCATGGAGTATCATGAGGAGTCTAGCATACTCTAAGTATCAAAGGAGCTATCAATATCAAGGATAACACTGTCACCATTGATTTGGTAGATATGTATGGAATGTGAACTGTTTGACAAGACACCTCAAAGAGACGTGGTTTTATGGACTGCATTGATTGTAGCATGGAAAAAAAATCCTTTAAATTGTTAAATGCAATTGGTAGGTACAAAGAATAATTCCTCAACTCTTTATGCATCCTCCCTTAGCCCACACAAAGAAAATGAGAGCTTTGGAATAGGGTGTAGACGTCCATCAAAGAAATTTAACATATGGTATTCGAATGCCATGAATAGTTTGCATATTTATCATTTCAAGGCATAAATCGTTAACATACTAGTAATAGGTCAGAGGCACAAGGGAAGTCTTCATTTATGATTCTATTTAGATGGCAGGTACACATTTTTAGGATCAACAGTTGATTTTTTTTTTTTAAATTAGGCGCCACTATCTTTCGCTTGACCTGCTCCCTACAAACACAAAAGTAGTAAACACGAATGCTTTGATTATTAAATGTGAATGGAATCTCCACCCACCTTTCCCTTTAAATTCCACTTCTTTCAAAGTTGTAGATTTCTGAAAATAGCCGCCTTTTTAGTAGGAAGGGTATGCCCTATATAGTAATACGTTAAGTGCGGATAGGAAGACTCGAAAAAATGAAGTCAAATAAAACCATGCAATTGTCGGCCAGGTGATGGAAAGAGATCATTATAGATGCAACTTTCCTTGAATGATATAGCATTGACAATGTATGTCTAGCATGATCACAAGGCTGCAAAGCTTATATTGAACTCTTAATAGAAAAATTGCAGACTTGATTCTCTGCCTCCAAGGGTAAAGTTTGAGATGCTTACCCTTTCAACTTTTATTGGACAAGGCCTTCCATGTGATTGATATCTTTTCTAGTGGAATATAAGATGAATTTGTTCCAAAAGGAAAAGTTGATAGAGGAACCACGAACGCATTCAGAGAGAAATAAACTATATCTCAGTAAAGGAAAACATAGGTAGGGGATGGTCTTCAAATTCAAAGATATATACTTCAAACATACTGACCTCTAGAACTGTAAGAAATAGTACAGAGAATAAAGCTATAGCAAGGTAGTGTCTCTCAAGCATGATCACAAGGCTACAAAGCTTATATTGAACTCTTAACAAAAAAAATGAAAACTTGATTCCTTGCCTCCATGGGTAAGGCCTTCCATGTAATTGATATCTTTTCTAGTGGAATATAAGATGAATTTGTTCCCAAAGGAAAAGCTAATAGAGGAACCACAAACACATTCAGAGAGAAATAATCTATATCTCAGCAAAGGAAAACATAGGTAGGGGCTAGTCTTCAAATTCAAAGAAATCTACTTCAAACATATTACCTCTAGAACTATAAGAAATAGTATAGAGAATAAAGCTATAGCAAGGCCTGTTCATATTATGATTTGATCTCTTTAGATTCGTCAAATCTAATAGTCATTATGTGCATATGTTTACCCATGGGTGTTGCTTTTGATAACACTATGACCACCACTGAAAAGTAGGGAGAGAGGTGGTATGACAAATTCGAACACCATATACAAATGAAAAGCTCAATGCTGATAAACACGTTGAATAAGTCTTGAGAAACATAAGAACCAGTCATGAAATCAATATCATTTTATGCATTTGCCTAGTCAGAAATAGAGTTATTGACATGACATGGAAGACTAAAATATCTACAAATTATATTAGACTTCAAATTGTTTACACTTACAGAAACAACAGACTTATATTCTGATAGTATGCATCAAGAAATACTCTTCTATTTTGATTCCTTTAAGAGAAAGAAAAGACGTGTTAATCAATGCTTGAGCAGAAGCAAAGACTGTATATTTCTATTGAATGCATTCAAAATCTAGAAACACAAGCGGCATGTTAGACGGTGAGCTTTTTTTTTTCTAAACAAACATGAGCTTGTGGCCATCCTTCTAGCACCAAAATGTGAGAGGCAAATCTGCAATTCCTAACAATAGATGGATTAGTTATTGTCAGTAAACTGAAATAAACCCCTCCCTATGAAATTGTTGGTCAAACATAGAAAAGAAAAACATGAAATAAAGAATGTGCAACCTAAAATATGTAAATCTAATCTAAGTTAACCAACCACCATCCCATAGGGGGATTGGTTCCCCTTGATGTGAGAAGAGAGCCCTTTCCCAATCCCTAATAAGCAAGATTTCCAAAATGAAAGATGATAAAATGCTGTGATAATGGACAAAATTAGTTCTCAAATGAAGAGAATAACTTTGCATGAGAGTGTGTTGTGTGTTTGAAGGATAGGAGCCTTGAATTTATAGTTGATCTTGAAGAGAGGAGAGGCCAAATTGAAGAATGTGGGACTAATCCCCAACAAATAGGGGAGAGCCACTTGTCACCGTGTGAATGAGCCATGGTTGTGCAAGTTTTGGCCAATGTACCCATTTCAAATTTGAAAATGGCATTAAATGAATATGTTTGAGGGATTTGTGGGGAATTTTTCTTGGCCAACAAAGTCAAACAAGGGGAGTTAATGAGGGCATATTCCTTGGGAATATTCCTTGTGAAGAAAATAGGTGTTTTAATAAATCAAATTAAATGATTTATCGTGCAAGTGGATGGGACATGGGTTAAGCTTAGCATTAATCAAGGATTTTGACTAATTAAGCTAGTGATTAGGTGGTGTGACTCGTACACAAGAGAATAATTTGACTAAGTTTGTTAAGTCAAAAAAGGTGATTTTGGATAGTGAACTCCTAGACCCCAAGATGTTAGATTTTATCAAGAGGTAAATTCATTCACAAGGATAATTTGACTAAGTGTGTTAAGTTAAACAAGATGATTTTGATTTTACCTAGAACTTTAGCATGAATGATGTTTTCAAAGTTCCCAAAAGTTTGTTGGTGAAATCATTTTTGTTTTTTGATGGCTGAGAGATGGGTGAAGGTGATGATTTTGATCCTAGAATTGACCTAGATAAAACTCCCTCTTACAAGACCTCGGTTTTGAAGAACATGCCATACTTCCTAAGTGAGAATTTCAAACCAAAAGGCCAATGTTTGCATGGAAAAATATATGACCAAAAGATACCAAGAACATGTGTGGGGTTCAATTGGAGTTAATCTTGATGAATGAATCGCTTTTACCACATATCCACTTCTTGCTTAGTTTTTCAAACTAAATGTATATGTCTCAATTAATTTTAATTTCACAATGTCCATTATGTGAAAATAAAGGTTTCAAGAAAATAGTTCCCTAATGTTTGACTTTAGTGAGAGAAAATTAATATATAAATCAAAATACGTAGAAGCCTCTAAGGATAATATCCCTGGGGCAAGCAAGAGCACTTGAATTCATCAAAGATATTTACTTCATCCAAAGGGTTTGAAATTTTGAAGATCTTGTGAATGTTTTTTTTCCAATCTTTTCAAGACCCAAGCAAGGTGTTTTTATTCCAAGAGCATGCACAACCCTAGGATGAAGAGACAATATTTGTTGGGTTCCCACTTGGATAAATCTAGCTGCGCATATTCAGTACAGATGAATAGATGCTTGACCACACTAACTCCCCTCCATGGCACACACTTCTTGGGTTAGCCAAGCATTAGTACCCATGAAACTCCCATGACATAATTTTCATCTCTACAATAGAACCACATGTATATGTGGGGCAGCTTCAAAAGACATGACCTTTTGCACCAACAAATAGTTAAGGATTTTGGCCTTTTCTAAACAAGGGTTTTAATGTGGACATTCCATTTGTGGGGGACTATCCATGTGGTGAGAGACCATTGCTACCCTTCTCATTGGAATAATCCTCATGATTCTCAAACTTTCCTCAAGAATCCACACTTATATATCGGTTGGAAGTCGCTTGTCCTTAGCGTGTTCTCGGTTGGGTCGTTCCTTGGGGTGATTACTTTTTCCCACTAGATAGGCCCTCTGAGATTAAAAAAAAATCGAGCAAGTATATCCCATGGTCTGATATACCTTCATTGAAAAACAAAGGGAGAAAACTTGCAATATGCCACACCCACACTCACAATATTTGTTCAATTTTAAAATCCAAATTGAAGTGTGTGGGCAATCACTTACACAAAAAAACAATGATTTGATTCATTTTAAGGCACCAAAAGGAAAGATGAGAGTTGTCTTGTTCAATTTTTAACTTTAAACAAAATCTAGTAAGTTGTTCTAAAGTTCTTTTTAACCCTTTGTAGCAAAATGAAACTTTTTGTGGTGTTCTTTTTATAGCCCAAAAGAAATTTAGTGTCCTAAAATCATGATGGTAATCAAATCCTTAGAAATGGATTATAAGTTATCTCAAAGTGTTTAAAAACACTTAATATAATAAGACAATTATTTCATAAAGAACCCTTGGCCTTTGTTTTCCTTCCTTCACCTTTAATCAAGAAACTTCCTTTCTTGGCAGATTTCAACAATTGTCAGATTTTGTCATTTTTGGTAATTTCATAGGCATAACTTTGAGAGTCCTATTTTTTCTGAAAAAAATTCTAAAACTAAGATAGGATGAATTTCCAACTAACATCCTAAATTCTAAACATGAGTTTCGAGTTATTAACAAAAATGACTTTTTAAAAACTAGTAAAAAACACTAAATTATCATTTGAGGGCCAATAAGAAAGTTTCAATCCCTAACAATGTGCCAAAATGGCCACCAACTGACTCAAGTTCAATTGGGAATCCACATGCCACCTCATAATGAAACCACTTGTAACATTTCAGCTAAAACCCACATATGAGTCAAAAGTTATGATGTCAGGAAGTCTCTACATCAGAAAAACTAGTCAATACTATAAAAATAAAGACAAAAAATATATAGCTAGAAGTCAAAATAACTAGAATGTAAAAAAAAACATGTCAAAATAACCAAAATTTTTCCTTTTACCCAATTGCACCGGTGCAATCCATGGGTGTGGTGCTGTTTGGAAAGGTCACCAATACAATATAGCACCGCTGGTGACTGAGATGAATGCTTTGCACTAAAACAAAGACTGTGATTGTGGCTCTATTTGACTAGCGACGGAGTTTGGATTTTAGAAATTTCATCGTGCACTTTGAAATTTTGAATTTTGTGGGCAAGAAGACTCCAGTGACGAAGTTTGGAATTTGAAGCAGTGCAATATAGCACCGTTGGACTAATAGCGGTGCAGTTTGGCACCACTTGATAGTCAATGGCTAAGTTTTCTAGAACCTGCAAAAAAAAACATAAAAAAACATAGAATTTTCTAAAACATAGAATTTTCTAGACAAACGTGATTAGAACTTGAGATCTACCCTCCTTCTAGCACCAAAATGTGAACCCCAATCCTATACCTGCACAAACATAAGAAACAAACACATAATTAGATTCATATGCAAGTAAGAACAAGGATTCCCGATGAAATTTATTAGCAACGCTCAAAATAGGAAAATATGAAGAACAAGACAAAAAAGTAAATAAATCCTAATTAAGCATGTAAATCCTCAATCCCATCGAGGAATTGGTGCCAATTATGTGTAGAAATAGGCCCTTTCCCAACTCCTTTGTAAATTTGATGAAGATTGATCCACTTGATGGTGAAGAACAATGTGATTCCTTGCTAAAATCTGCAATAACCTAGCTATGATGATGGCAGATGCTCAAGGATATGGATGAAATTTCTCTAGATATGAATATAATAACTTTTCTCTCAAATTGTGGATGAAGATTGAGGAGAAGAGCCTCTTATTTATAGATTTAAGAATGAGCAAGATTGAGCAAGATTGAGCAATGTGGGATCATTCAAGATCCAATGGCCAAATGCCACTTGTCAGAATGTGAATGGAGGAAGCT
The DNA here is from genome assembly GCA_007115665.2 of Sequoiadendron giganteum. NCBI lineage: Eukaryota > Viridiplantae > Streptophyta > Pinopsida > Cupressales > Cupressaceae > Sequoiadendron > Sequoiadendron giganteum. Next base: position 497,200,094 of record CM021108.1, on the reverse strand, counting down.
TGAGCACATTTTGGTGATTGTGCACAATAAATGATATTAGGTGGAAATTTCAAATTCATGAAATGACTTGTTGAAGAGGGAAATAAAATGACTTAAATACCACTTGGCTCAATGCACAAGGACATGTAAGAGAGGATTAATGGTTTGTTGGAAGGACAAATCCACTTGGAGGGATTTTCAAAATTGGAGGAATATTCCCTTAAATATGCCATGTTGAGAGAAAATAGGGATTTAATAGATCAATTAAATGTATTTTCATGTGCAAGTGGCAAAATCTAGAGAAATTTAGTGATTGAGATTAAATTAATCAAAATTTGATCAATTTAATGAGAGATTAGGTGATTTGACACTTTTGACTTAGATTTTAGGATTTAAATAAATCAAAATTGAGAGGAATAATGATTTAGATTTAATTAAATAAAATTGATTTATTTAACTAAGGAGAATGATGTTAGATTAAATTAAATAAGGTTTAATTTATTCAATTTAATAGGATGACTTTAGAGATTTAATTAAATAAAATGAATTATTTAATTAAATGGAGATATAAGGTTAATTAAATCAAACTGATTAATTTAATCAATGGGGAAGAATGACCTAATTAGACTAATAATGATTTATTCAATTAAGGGATGTAAGGTGATAACAAGCTAAGAAGATATGATTTAGGACGAAATGATGTTAGTAATTAGGATCAAGTGTGTCGGTATATTTTCCATGTCTACAGTCACAACATTAAATTAGGGTATATTTAGGTTTATTTAGCTTAAAAAGAGCCCAAGACCTAATGTGGATGTGTAAAATATCTCACAATAATAAATCAAGGTGACATTAAGTTTAATTTATCATTAATTATTCCTAAATTAAGTGTGAAAATGTACACGATGATATTTTTTGACACTACATTTAGCTCCCACTTTAGTGAGAGGATGAACTTGCTTCAAACTCACACTAAAGTAGACATTCAAGAGGGGTCCAGTCATACCATTGGAAAAAAAATAGGATGAAAAAGATCAAAGGAGGTGGCCAAGTCCCTAGGATTCAAGATCCTACGTCAAACCAAAATAAGCACAAAAGGACACACACAAGGCATATGATTTGGAGCAAAACAAGATACACAAACATGCAATTTCTGAAAGAAAGAAAAAATAAAGTAAAAATAGAAAAGGTGGATCAAGCCTCAACAGTTTGTATAACACTATGTGGATCAAATCTAAGTTGTTTGTCCAAAGATGCACACTCACTCTAAGGCAACAAAAATTTAGGCTGTCCACTAGGTGAGTAATCCAAGAGCGGAGACACATACACACATGGCTAGTATGTGCTCACCAAACACATGTGAGTGGGTAAGGGAAATTTATTCCCTCGTTTGGCTTCCCATAAAACCATATCAAAGTTATACCTCCTGATAGCTTTGATACAATGCCACACAATAATGATCTTTGAGCTTCATGAAACAAGAAAAACTTTGTATGCTTATAGCTCATGAAAAAAATAATGTTGTAAATGAAAAATAGTGTAAGGAATGTTCAAAGCAATTTTTCTTAGGTCATGTAAGGTCTTTTCTTAGGTAACATTGTGCCTAATGTGTCCAAGATAGGACAAGTCAAATAAATATCACACTCTTGGAGTAAATCAAGCCCAATGCCACCACCAAGAAGATGCATTGTAGGAAGAAAGAAAACCACACATTGAAACAATGTTTGTCGATGTATGCCCCACTTTAAAATGGTTGCTAACAATTTCTATGAGAAATTTCCTTAAAGTAGAAGAAGACATGAGAACCTATTCAAAGATCCCTACACCAAGTCATATGTTTCCAAACCAAAATACATCATGGATAAGTATGTCACATGCGATTCAACTTAAGGCATGTCATCCACATCCAAAGCTTTCTCTTATATGTACATGAGAGGCAATCAACTAGCCATAAGAGACATCAACAAGTGACATATGAGGAAAAGGCTAACTAACCCCTTTCCCCCACTTAGTGCAGGATGAGGGTGAGCTGGGAATGAATGATGATATGCTGCTCCTTGCAAAAATAAAATGATTTGCAATGAATGTAAATCATGCAATAATGAGTATGACATGATCCTATAACTATTGCATGGAAAGGAGCAACATCTAAGGTTATTTATTATGATGAGTAAACAAAATTTCAACTTGATACATATTTAACGAGATATCTATCAGTTTCAAATGCATCAAATTTAAAGTTGTCTTGGAAGAATCTTTTGTTTAATAGTGTTGACATTGAATGAATTCTTTTATTTTGAGGCACAATAACCAAGACCATTAGTCATTTCTTTCATTTTAGGCTTTATAGGGACTTGGATACCTTGTTCTATGGCACCGCATCCTTTTCCAAGTTGTTTCATAACTTCAAAACCTCTTCCATAAATATTTTCCACTTCTTTCAAATTCGGTGGTTGTTCAAATTCATCAAATTTTTCCATGCATGTTATCTTTTCTTCTAAAGTAGTTGAAGTGGATGCTTTTGAATTTTGTGTTTCCATTACCAGTTTCTCTTTTCCCTTTTTAGACTCTTTTATTATGATCTTGTATTCTCCCATGAATATAGGTATGAAATCAAAGGTTTCCCAAGAAACTTCCAATAAATTTGTGGATTCTTCAAATTTTCCTTTCTTTTTATGCCTTTTGTATGAGTTCTACATGCCTGGTGGGTGTCAAGGGGTGTCTAATGTGCATGATGTCAAAAGTGTTATCTTTAGTTTTATGTTCTCTTAATAAAGAGGAGTCTAATTTCACTTCATTGTCTTCATCTAAGGAAGCCATATTCTTATTGTTGGAAATAAGTGTGTCAATGTTGTCATTTTATTACACCATGATACCTTCCCTAGTAGGAGAGTTTTTACAAGAGCAAAAAAATTGATGTTCATGACATTCAAAGGTGGGTTCTTCTAAAATAACTTTATCAAAAGTAGGGGGGTCATCAATGGTTAGACTTCTTGCATATCAATGATGCCATTTTCTTGTTCAATAATTTTTTCCATAATATTCTCATGATTCTCATCTATTGGATCTTGTAACACCCTAATATGTTCTTCACCAATAGGAGAGATATTGGGAGAGGGGGAAATTTGATTGTTGTCTATAATTTCCTTCTTTTTCTATAAGGTCTCATTCTCTTGTGCCATAATATCTACCCTAGTAGGAGAGATTCTAGGAAAGTAACAAACAAGAGGGTATGTTCAGGATCATGATGGGCCAAAAGTTGGTGATATGTAAGTGATATGATGGCACATGTGGCTGACGACTTTTTTTTAATCCAAAATTGATGAAACGAAAAGTGTTTTTAAAGGAGAGTATCAACAGTCCACCAATCTAAATTATGTTTTAATTTGAATTTAATAAATAATTATTATTCATTTTCTATTTGAATTACGACTAAAGTCCATATTGATAGGCTAATTGAAAAACATCTATAGCTGTCAAATAGTGTCACATTTTTTGAATCCAAAATATGCGTCACATTTTATACTTCACATATTATAGGATTAACAAAAAAAATTAAATATCATGAAGTTTTGACCAAGCTAAGGGTGTCAAACATAAAGGTTTTTATATTTTTTAAAATTTGTATTAAAAAAATCATAATTAATTATTTACTTGGAAAAAAATTACAAAAAAATATGCATCACATTGGGACATTAGTCCTCTACTTATATCTAAAATCTCATAAAAAAATATTATCATTTTATTGTGGTTAGGCTGGTCAGACAGACACCTACTTCTTATTTTTTCCCTGAAATTTAAGTACTATTGAATTGAAATTTCAAATTTTCACCAAATAGATTTATTTATTTTTTAAATAAACGTAGAAGTTTCGAAACTACATTCAATTTTCTATAGATTCTATTCTTACATATTTTTCAAATAATATAGATAACTTATTCAAATTTTTATGTCAATTTGCTTAACTCTGATTTTTTTGAATTTTTTGCTAGTTAAGGGCCTATTTTTTCCATTATGATCCTGCACATACCCAAAAGATGAACCCTAAGATAGCCTTGCATATTAAAGGAGAACTTGAAAAACTCGTTGACATAGGTTTCATTTGACCTATCGATTATTCTCCTTGGATATTGAACATTGTCGTAGTTGCTAAACCTGATAATCATGTTAGGATATGTATGGATTTTCAAGACTTGAAAAAAGCCTCTTTAAAAGATGACTTTCCTCTTCCTAACATTGACATGATTATGGATTCAACTACTGGACATTCTCTTTTATCCTTTATGGATGGATTTTCTGGATATAATCAAATATTCATAAACCCACAAGATCAATACAAAACATCGTTTACATCCACTTGGGGAACATTTTGTTGGGTTATGATTCCTTTTGGCTTAAAGAAAGTTGGCACTACTTATCAATGAGCAATGACCTTAATATTTCATGATCACATACATAAGATCTTAGAAGTTTATGTTGATGATATTCTAGCTAAATATTTAACCTGACAAGATAATGTGAATTCCCTTCGATGACTCTTCGAGCACATGCATAAGTATAACATGCGCTTCAATCCAAAAAAGTGTGTCTTTGGAGTAGATAGTGGTAAAATTTTAGGGTTTATCATATCTCACAGAGGCATCAAGGTGGATACAAAAAAAATGATGCTATAATTAACATGCCACCTCCTCATAACATCTCCTAATTGCATACATTACAAGGAAGGATTCAAGCCATCTGTCGTTTTGTTGCATCCTTAGCCGATCATAAGTTCTTTTACACACCTTCTCAAAAAGGATGTAACTTTTGATCGGAATGACAATTGTAAACAAGCCTTTAAGAGTTTGAAAGAGTATCTTTCAACTCCACCTATTTTACAACCAACCATCCCAAACAAACCTTTCATCCTTTATATCGCTACTTCTACCCATGCTCTTGTTGCATTGTTGGTTCAACAAGATGACAATAGAAAATAGTATCCTATTTATTACATCAGTAGAACTCTCATCAATTATGAGACATGTTACACAACAATAGAAAAATAATTTTTGGATCTTATATTCGCTACTAGTAAGTTGCAACATTACTTACGAAATGCAAAAAATACAAGTGATGACAAATTTTGATCCTCTCATATATCTTTTCAATAAAATAGACCTTTCAAGATGTCTTGCTAAATGGGTAATGTTGTTAATTGAGTTTGACCTTACTTTTATTTCCCAAAAGCAATCAAATTCCAAGCCTCAATTGACCATTTAGCTAATGCTCCTTCTCCTTTAGCATTACCTACCAATGATTCCTTTCCTGATGATAGTGTAATTAAACCATAGAACTTCCTACATGGGAATTGTGATTTGATGGATCCAAGTGTTGAACAGGCTCTCGTGCTAGAGTTATCATTATTCCACCCATAGGTAAGCCTATTCCCTTGTCCTATCACCTCAATTTCCTATGTACAAATAATACAACCGAGTATGAAGAATTAATTGCTAGATTGCATGTTGCTTTAGTCATGGGAATTGAAGACATAAAGATCTATTGCGATTCACAATTGGTGATTAAACAAATCAATGGTCTTTATCAAACTAAACATGATAAACTATCACAATATAAGGATCTTGCCTTGACTTTGTTAGAGAAGTTTGACTTGTTCACCATTGATAACATCCCTCAAAAAGATAATCGACATGTAGATAATTTGATAGTCATGTTTACCGTCCATCCCATCATGAAACCTTCCATCAATGATAAACCTAATGATGTCCTCCCAACATTCCTGGATAATTCATGTGAATGGTACGATGCCATATATAAATAATTAAAAGATGGCACTATTACCGAGCCTATGACCAAAAACACCCGCATTCATTTAATAATGTTAGCCACTAAGTACATAATCCTTGCTGACATATTGTATAGACAATACTTTGATGGAATCCTTTTGTGATGTCTCAAGGATTTTGAAACTCATATTTCCCTCGAACAAGCCCATTTTGATACTTGTGGAGGAAAAACCTTAGTGCAAAAGCTCCCTCACATGGGTTATTACTTGAAAAACATGGAAAATATATTGCTATGCATATGTTATGTGATGTCATCAATGCCAAGAACATAGCAATTTGATTCATGCCCCTGCTTTTGAGCTCCATACCCAAATCCCTATTTGGTCATTCTCTTTGTGGGGATTGGATCTAATTGGAAAAATATCCCCACCTTCTTCAGCTAGACATACTTTTATCATTACTGCTACTGACTATTTCACGAAATGGGTAGAAGTTATTCCTCTTCGGTCTACAAATGTTGATGTGATATGTCATTTCCTATTGGAAAACATCATCGCTCACTTTGGGATTCCTTCTGCATTAGTTTTAGACAATTACACACCTTTTAAAAATAATAATGTGAAGAAGTTCCTGGAAACCTTTCATATTCAACATCACTTTTCAACACCTTATTACCCACAATCTAATGGCCAAGCCAAAAAACCCAATAAAATCCTTGAAAAAATCCTTAAGAAAACTATTAATCTAAACCAAAAATATTGGCATACACAATTGCAATATGCGTCGTGGGCCTATAGCACAAGTGTGCGCTCTTCTACGTGAAATGCACCTTTTAACCTTGTATATGGTATCAAGGCTATCATACCTTTAGAGTTAGAAATCCCCACCTTGCGGATCACTCTCCAAGGTCTTATTGATAATGGCTCCTATATGCAACAATGATTACACCAACTTGAAATACTTGATGAACAACACATTAACACTCTTGAGCATCTTCAGGCTTATGCTAAATAGTTACAATGCAAACATGATATTGGTGTCATTCCTCAGAAATTTAACAAAGGTGACTTAACTTTATATGAAAATCAGGAGAACAATATTTTTGACTACGCTGACAAAGGAAAGTTCAATCCTAATTGGTTAGGCCCCTATGTGGTCAATACGAATTATGGATTAGGTGCTTACACCTTAACTGAGGATGATGTCACTCCTCTTAAAGACCCCATTAATATCTATGTCGATATTATGTCTAATCCCCTTTTTGGATGCTATGAATTATAAAGCAGTGTTATTAGAGCTATTGGATTCTATCCTATATGCTTTCTCACTGCTTCAATTTTGACAAATCATTATGAATATTTCCTTAACACTAAAGCACTTGCTTATTTAACTCATTTTTATAATTTCTTTAGATTTCATACTATTCAAAAACTTTCCTCTTGTGTGTTATGTTGATTTATGATCATAGGTCCATAACATACTTAATCTTTAAGTAGTATCTAAGAGAAGATTTTATATGTTTTAATTAGATCACATAAAGTTTGTTAAATCATGTGGACATTAATTAAATAATCTTCTTTAATTAATCATATTGCCATTTAACATTCACACATTAAATCAACAACTATAACATCCAAATGCATATGTATACATATATCAATTTTTATTTGTACATGTCATCATAATATACAATGTCACTAAGGATTGCGATCACTAGATCCCTCAAGATTTGGTGCACGCACTGCATCAATAGCCAGATGTCAAGAGAAACTTGTGCATGATTGTGATCACGATCTATTGAATCTGATCATTTAATCCATCCCATCCATTCGTGCAACTGTCACCCACTACTCTCCTACTATCTAATCCCTCTCTGCCTATAGTTGTGTCACCTCTCTCTCTAGTCCCTCCATCTTTTCTGAAGTTGGTGACGACTGTGTCTATGGTGCAGCCTTGGCTTGGTACATATCTCTCCTCAAACCCTCATATTCTGCCCATAGTCTCATGAAGGGTCTCAATGTCTTTGGATCTCGCTCCATAATAGGTGGTCCCACATAATCCGTGTCCATATCCTCATCATCAAAAGATGTGGGAACTATCTCTATAGTCCCCTGACAATATAGATCTCGCCAATCCTCTATGGGCCAGGCTATACAATAAAAAAAAATATAAGCAGTACACATCATAATATATATATATATGCATCGAATAGTACTTCAAACTATAAAATACATGTAGCATTGAAATTAAACAACATCACCTATATCTCTAGTGGGATGAGCAATATCAACCTAATCTCATGCAGGGGGCATGGATGATGTGCTAGTCTCTCCTCGACTATGAGTATTGGTGTCTGTTGTTGTTGTTTTCTAGGATCTAGTCATATGGATGGGTGAGGCCTCTCCCCACTCATATAGGTCCTTAGCTATGGCCTCATCACTCTCACTCAAAGGTGGCTCCTCATCCTCATCCTTCCCGTGATCCTGAACCTCTTCGTTTCCCTCCTATCCATCATAATTTGGGTCTGCATCCTCATCGTAATCCTCATCAATAATGTTATTAAAAATATCTCCAACCCTATAACATGTCTCCTTGGTTCTATCCTCTCTCTCATCTCCCTCATCTACTACTAGTCCTCTGTCCCCTATTAGCTCATCACTCAAAAACACAAGATCTAGTTGTGATGATATCCACCACTTCTCATGATCCCAAGTTGCACTAATCTTGTTTGCATCAAAGATCGGCGGCTGATCATGATCAAAATAGTCAGAGTCACTCTGGATGACATCATCTAATGTGAACCATGTTGTGTCACCAGGTCTTCGAGAACTATGAACTAACCTCCTAAAAGATGATTGTTCCTGAGGTGGTCTCTAAATCTGTCCAAACTATCTCATCACTCATTCATAGTAGAAGGGATGCACTATATGATCATGTCGACCAACAAAAAATCTATCCAAATGGAGTCTCCTCATCTATCTAGTATGATCTAGCCACTATAGTACAAGATGATAAGGTCTCCATAAAATATCTTCCTCCTCTAGTCGATCAAACCTCACCCACCAAAAGTGTAAGTCTTCATATTGTCATAACAATTAGAAAGGATAACCAAAGGGCTGAGGATACCCTACTAATATCAGATATGGGAAGCCAGTAGGCCTGGTACACATGATATGCTCAAATCCCCACACCTACAGAAGTGTACAATGTACCATGTTGTCTAGCTCTCGGAAGACAAATCACCCAAGATCATAATATAAATGTGCCAAGATGCACCATCCCCTGGCATACACTGTCTTGTGCTCTGCCATATCCCATATTGGGTGTACTATCCTACCCTCTAGGTGTGACTGTCCTCCATCTAGGAGGAGCACCAATGAAATGGTGTGCATCATAATCCATCTCAACACTGATGCTCATGAATATAGTAGCAGTGCCAAATCAATCCATCTCACAACTCTATCATCATGAACTAGTCTACCAAGGCAATACTACATGTTCACTCACTGCTCATGGAAGGATTAACCCCTCTGAAGGCACACTCACTCCCCCTAAATAGGGACTTAGAGTATCCGATGTATGTCCTCTAATGTGATGGTCATCTCTTTCGTGGGAAGGTGAAAATTGCATGTATCCGCATTCCAATGTTCCCACAATGCCATCAACATAGCATCATGGTACCTCAAGGGGGGCATGAAGTATGCCCAATAAATACCTACCTCCTATAGGTGCTTTGTATCTTCCACTGATAAAGTAGGGGCTACGTCTCTCAGAAAACTTAGTTGTCTCCCACCGAGATGCTGAAGAGATCATGTGGGTACATATCAAAATTATCAAAATATGCTCTCTAAATCATCCAATATCTTCAATTTCACTCTAATTAATCATGTAAGTGTACTAATTTTGTTCTAGTGTGCTTTATCTAAGGCCCTAGACACTTTAGAACCCTTTTGGAACACTTCGTGAAGAAACATGACACTTTGCAAAAAAGTGGGACACTTTGTGAAAAAAGGGACACTTTATGAACTTTTTTTCTAGGATCCTAAATTAACCTAAATAGTCATATAAATCATCTTATAATTGAAAAAATTCACAAAGGAAAGGTACCAGAATTGACTCTCCTCTTAGTGTCACTCACTGCTGGCCACCTGGTCTCATAGTGCATCCAATCTTGCAAGTGTGAATCCATGTGTGCTCAACATATTTCTCTATCTCCTAGTCACTCTTAGACTAAAAAAGTTAAATGAACAAGTAAGTGACAAGTTGTACCATTTTTTGTCCTTTTACTCTATCTCAATTTTTCATATAAGCACATTTGTACTTCTACCATGTTTGACCTTTTAGTGTGCTTTTCATTCAAATCAACATATCGAGCGCTAGTGAACTCTATTTTTGATACCGTTTATAGCTTCAAAATAATGTTTTCATGCCCTACATCATCACTCACCTATCGTTATGTGGCATGGTACTTGAAATTTCCCTTCAATATGCATGTCCTCATTTAATGTGGCTAGATTTGTACCTTGATTCCACTTCTGTAAAGCAAGTGGAATCAATGGGGGCCATACATCTACCCTTGAATTTTATTTTTAGGAACTAGATAAGAGGATTTTTGGACTTCAAATGAATGTGTATGTGCAGGATCATGATGGGCCAAAAAGTGGCAATATGATGGGTATGTGGCTGACGAATTTTTTGTACCCAAAATTGATGAAAGAAAAGGGTTTTTAAAGGAGATTCTCAGCTTTCCACCAATATAAATTATTATTTACTTTGAATTTAATAAATAATTATTATTCATTTTCTATTGAATTACTACTGAAGTCCTCATTGATAGGATGATTGAAAAAAATCTATAGCTTTCAAACGTATCACATTTTTTGAATCCGAAACATGCGTCACATTCTATGTTTCTTATACTATAAGATTAAAAAATAAAAAATTGAATTTCATGAATTTTTGACTAAGTTAAGGGGGTCAGACATACAAGTCTTTATATTTTTTAAAATTTGTAATAAATTTTTTATAATTAATTATTTACTTAGAAAACAAATACAAAAAAGTATGCATCACATCAAGAAATGAGTCCTCTACTTATTGTTGATGGTGTTTTCTGCACAACAACAACTCAGACAGAATGCAATATTCTATCTCTCTTGAAAGGTTATTCTCAACAATAAATACTGAAAATCACCCCAAGGTCTCTCGGGTGTCAGGTCATGACAATGCATAAACAACTCAGATAATATGTGAAATGCTGGTAATCACAATCGAACCTTACTACAAGCAAATTGTACCTTTCCAATTATCAGATTGTGCGATATAATGATCTCAACTCCTATATCTAACCAGATAATAAAGAAATAGCAAAAGATAAGGGTGCAAGAATATGATAAAATCTAAACTATTCCTAGAATGAGTAATGCAAATGACAGATATCTGGAATGGACCAATCTCGAATAACCAATTATTGCTTAACCCACAATGCAATCCCACAAGAATGGTGCAATCTTCTAAGGTATATAGATTTTCAAATCATAGACATTCATCCACAATCGAATTTAAGCACTTGTAAATATATGGTCCAGGTTGACTTCACCAGCCTACTACAATCAGATAGTTACTGGGAGTATAGACCAAAGATTGCTACAAACACTCCAAATATGAAATCATAAACATCATACACCGAACTAAAACTAATTTAACTCTGAACACTAAACCCTAAATCTTTAAGCAATCCGAAAAATAAAACAACAAAAACCATGCAAGATGAAATAACACAAGAGATTGCACCAGGAAAATCACAATGTCTTCAATTGTATTAGACCACCAAAATGCTGCAACAATTCCACTGTTTGTTTACAATATTTGCTTCAAGAAATTGACGAAATACTCCAACTCCTCTTGCTAACTTAACCCTATTATCTCTTCTCCCTTTTCTAATATCTAATGTCTTACAATGAGGCAAGAATACCCTTATAGCAAATTCTCAAGACATGTCGGCCTAGCCAAACATTTACAAAGCAAGAACATCCGCTAAAATAGGTCGGCCCCAGGAATTCAAAATAAGGCACACATTAAATGCCGATACATCATCAAAGTCTTCCCAGACACACTCCCCAATGCAACCCGGATCAATACATGCCCTATAATAATAGGGAAGCACAAATCTCAAAACAGGCATCAACTGCTGCCTCCCCTATCCTCGCCCTGGGCCAATGATCCTTGAACCCTCAAAAATGTTCCATCCAACTCGGTGACAGGTGGCAAAGGTAGTATCCTAAGCTAACATTCTATGGAGCCAATCTCCTCCTTTGACCATTTAACCATCCTATCCCAATCATCCTTGTTGGCATGATACTTATCTATTACCGCCAAATATGTGGCTCCATCGTCTAACTGGTGGCCAGTTATGACATTCTCAGGATCCGGAGCATAAACTTCATGCCACCATTCCCTTAGTTGTTCCAGATTTAGGTATTTAGGAGCAATCTTTCTCCTTCCAGTCATGACTTCAAAGAACGCAATGCACCCCTCATACACACCAGTAAGATCACCATCTATTTGTTTCTTCCATTTCTGAATCTTCCTCATGGCCTTATGTCGAATCTGCAGAGCCTCAAACCACTCCCAAGGTTCATTTAACCTAGAAGAAGGAAGAATCCCATCCGTAGCCAATTGATCCCTACCATATCCCATGATGACCTTAGATTTATGCAATAGAAGATCAATATCTTCCTTATCCTGAGATAGCACGTATTCTAGTAGTTCTTTAGCTCTGACTGCATCTTTCCCAACTGACAGGATCTCCTTGATTGCATTATCTCCCTTTACCTGCACATCCTTTAGCCAATCTATTGTGGTTTGAGCAGAGGATTTCATTTTCTCAATCTCAGAAATAGTTTCCTTGGGTAGGAAACCAGGAGTAGCAGAGGAAGATAGGTGAAGGGACTGCAGAGGCCTCATCACCTCCTCCAAACATTTCCTAAGTCTTTCATTCTCCTTTCTCAGCTCATGCTTGGTCTGAGCCTCCTTTCTTAACCTCCCAATGATTACTGCACTGGAGCCTTCATATTCATCAATGTGGTGTTCCATAGAGGCTGGACCAATGTTAATGGTCTACACATTGTAGTCCTTACCAGTGACCTCTTCTCTAGTTTTATCCGTAGCAGGGGTGGTAATGTGAATGACCCTATTGTTTAGTTCATCTCTCTCCATCTTTGAAACCACTTTAGCTGCCTTCTTTTTCTTTCCTTTGCCAATTTTGGACAGCATCTCATCCCAATCCAAAGGAGTGTCCTCAACAACTACCCATTTCTTCCTTGTAATCTCCTTTTCAAGCCAATCCGAGACAACAGGTTCTACCCGGATTTCCTCTGTTTTTCCCTCCTTTTGCTGTTCTTCCGAAATTTTCTCCTCTTCCTTTTCAGGGAGCTACTCATTTTGATCATCCACCTCAGTCTCCACTTCCTACACCGGTGATGGGGTTCTAACAGGGATGTCCTCCTCCTTCTCAGTTGATTCATTTCTTTTGCTGTTCTCTGAAGAATCCTCATACTACACTAAGGGAGAAGTATGCTTTCCCACCTCTTCTACTTCGAGCTCAGCTACCGCACCAAAGAGTGATCCCTCCTTGAATGGCTCTGCTTCTCTGCTAGTCTCATGTTCCTCAAGAGTTTCTTGCTCATGCATGCTTGGTGGAGGAGAAGCAGCCTTAGATGGCTCCACAACTGGTGACTTTGGAGGAGAATCCATCTTTTGTACAGTCTCCCTAGGGGATGGGGTCCTTGATCTCCTCAAATAAACTTTTGTCCTTTCCCCTGAACTTTCCACATCAATAATTGGAGTCTGACCTTTGGAGGTATCTTGATCCTTCATCTTTGAAACCCTAGTGGTTATTGTCTTCTTTGGTGGTGGAGGAGCACTTTCTTCTTCTGCCTTCTCCAACTCTTCCTCATCAGAAGATCTGCCAATCTTTAAAGCCCAACTTCTCTTCTTCCCTTTAGGCTTCCTTTTTGGTTCCAACCCACTTTCCTTAGGGCCTCTAATATTTATTTTGAAAGGTGAGCTCTTTTGGGTTTTCCCCTTGGGTCATCATCCCTGGATTCTTCCGACGTAGACATTGGGTTGAGATTTCCCATTAAATTGAAGGTACAGGCTACCTTCTCACTCTCAAGCTCCCAAACCTTGTGCTTCAACCAAGAAGTGGTGAATTTCATAACCAGGGCCATTAAGTCCTCCAACACTATGACCTCATCCTCATTCCAGTTGATTTCTCCGATTAGCCTATCCTTAATAGCTTCATAGGCATGATCTTGCACTAGGTTTCCATCATCCTGCAGTTGGTCGGGAATCAACTTCACATTGTACTGTCTGATCACATCAACAGGAAGCCTGGAGTACCTCTTCTTTCTGGCTTCAAGATCATCCCTAATATTGGCCCAATAATCTTCTAGGTCATCCTTATGATGGTACTCCTTGGTAGCCTTCTTCTGTGCCTCCCCGATGATATCAAAGTTTGTTCTCTTGGAGTGGAAGGAGAAACCATATGCTGCCAATTCATCTCCTGTGATGTATGCTGATTGGATGGAAGGGCATACTTCTGCCATGCCAATTCCAAGAGGGAAATCACCACCAAAGCTTGTTTTATGCTTCTCCTTCTTTACTATGGCATCAAATTCACATATTTGCCTCACCATCTCCAATAACACAATGTGATCTGTAGGATACCGAGGTAACCTATACGGAGCGGTCAGACATCCATCAATTCTAATGTAGGTGAACGTGGGAAATTGAATGAACCAAGCCCCATAATTCTTTATCAACCCTTTTGCTCCATCTGATAGCCTCACATGCTCGGCATTTTGAAGCATCCTAGTGATATGCATTGTGAATGCATCATTATCCCTTTTGTAGTCCTTGTGTCCTAGGTGCAACTCCGGGTATACTTCATGGACAACATCCTGTCCAAAAGTTCCTTGTGGATTCAAGCCCCTGTATGGGTAGAATCTGGCAAGCACATACATAACATAGGAAGACATGGTGAATCTCTTGGTCTCTAAGACGTCCCTTAGTTGCTTATCAATTATGGTGCTAATAAGTCCCGCCCAGTGGTAGTTGGTTCCCTGTTCAATTTTGGTGATCACATGGACCATCCAATTCTCCAATACCCCGGCACTTTTCAAACCTACCACCCTGCTCAGAAATGTTATTACATCATAGATATCTGATCTGAATTTGATCCTATGCAATTGCTTGGGAAATTTAGAGTGATGTGATTTCGGCTTCTCCAACCAAGCATTAATCATCTGTTGAGCCTTGATGGGCTCATTTTCATAATATGTTCTGGCCAAGTCCATATTTAGAGTACACATAGAAGGAAGATCCGGCATGTTAAAGGCATGAGCAATAGACATAGGACTGAAATTAGCCAAGACCCTCCCTTTAGTATTGACAACTCTTTGTGTATCAAAATTGTACTACCGGGCACACTCTAAAATCAACTCATAGCATTGGATTGCAGGAGGAAACCCGGCCACATGCACTAGTCCGAACTTCATCATTCCATTCCTTAGGACTGACAAATTCTTCCCAGCTATCCTCTGTTTAAACTCTTCGTATCTCCAAGCTCCAACATTAGTATCAGACACTTCGGACCATACGGAAGATATCTTGCTTTCAGGAAGCTGACTCTTAGTGTCCAATCTTAATCTTTCAGCCTCTGAGATGGAGGAGCCTTCCATGTCACCTTTGGACCTTCCCGTAGCAGCCCTGCTTGATTCAACCTGCACTTCACAAAAGATCATCATAAGTATCCCATTATTACGCATAGTCCAACCAAAGGATTAGCACAAAATCACAGAATGCAATTAAAAGTTATCAAAATGGCCAATCCTTGAAAATCCGGAAAAATAAAGGAATCCGAGAAAATCCAATCGGGGCAAAATTTCAGAGAAATCTGACCCAGATGGATTCCTGTTGCCAAGACATCATTAGTCAAATAAATCATTAGCACAAAAGATTATGAGATAATCATGTAATTTGTTCGTTAGCAACAAGAAATGAGCATTTAACATTTACTCCATTAATCCTATCCTTAGAAAAATCAGAAAAAGTGTAACCAAATAGGAAAACCGGAAAAGTCCGGATGGAATGGATTCCCACGGACAGTTTGAAGAATTTCGGAAATCGCCACAATCCATGGAATCAGTCGAAACCAGGAAAATCCGGGTGCACAGGAATTCCGCGGACACCTCGAAAACCCGACGAACGATGACATGCGAGCCATCAATCACATGATCATGCAACCCTTTCTACCTGGACCCCAATGGTCACAAAATCGATGCTAATCAACAAAATTCAGAATGCACTTAGACTTGGACCTCCGAATAACTAAATTTCATGGCGAAACAATGATTCCCTAAATCCAATAACCAGACCCTACCATTAGAATCCGGGTAAGCTAAAATTCTCAAGGAAAACTATCATTTGGGTGATCAACCAATGCACGCAATGATCCCTCAAGGAACGAGTAGGTTGGGCTGGACATGAATAAGGAAATAATGAAAACCATACAAAAACCTTGGCAAATTCGGGCAGATGAATCGAAACCCTAACCTTCATAAAATATGGCGAATGGCACGCCTAGAGGCAAAGTACCATTCAGACGGGTTCATACTCACGCATCCACCAGTGAATAGATAAACACATGCATGGGCGACAAAGCCCTGGTGTGGATTTAAGTCCAACCCTAATTTGATAAATATAAACTCATGATCAAGCAAAGGCCGACCTGGAAAAGTTACCAATCAACTTGGAAAGATTTAATCAAGATGCAAAAAAAATGAATGATCAGAGACGACTTACCATGGATTGGTACTGGTAATACCCAAACTCGAAGAAGTGACTGCAAAATGAACACGCCCAGGCAATGAAAATCCACACGCACGCGACTCAAGATCAATCTTCACAGCTCAAATGGAAAACTCCTAATCGCCAGAGTAGTAAGCAAGTGAATAATGAAGTGGGAATGATGCTCAAAATGTATTAAATTCACCCATATGCTCGTCTGAGCAATGGTACCTCGGTCATTAATGAGCAACAAGACGTATCTAAAAAATCCAGAAAAATAAAGGAATCCGGGAAAACCCCCAAATACGTGGAAAATCCGGATAAACACAAATTCCACGGAAATAGCAGAAACTAGGATTTTAACAAAGTTTAGGATTTTGATGCAGCCCGAGAAAATTCGTCAGAGCTGGAAAATCCCGGAGAGCTGGAAAATTCAGCGATGACCGAACATCGAACCAGAGCCCAGGAAAATCTGCTGGAGCTGGAAAATCCCGGAGTCAAGTCAAGACCTGAATTTTCATTGAAAGCCCACTTTAACCAATTTAAGCCTCAGGGAGGGATCAAATCCAACAAGACCACCATGTCAAGACCCTAAAAAGGTAAATCCAATAAAACCAAACCTCAAAAGACATCCGAAAAGAGGGTCCCCACCCCCAAGTGGGGCGTGCGTGCAAAATTGCACAACACTTATATATAAAAGCTTATAATAAAATATTATCATTTTAATGTGGTTAGGGTGCTCAGACAGACACCTACTTCTTATTTTTCCGTGAAATTTAAGTACTACTATATTGAAATTTAAAATTTTCATCAAATGGATTTTATTTTTTTGTAAATAAACCTAGTAGTTTAGAGACTACATTCAATTTGCTACAAATTCTATTCTTACATATTTTTGAAATAATATAGATAAATTATTCAAATTTTTATGTGAAGTTGCCTAACTCTGATGTTTTTGAAGTTTTTTCCACTTAAGGGCTTGTTTTTTCAATGATGATCCTGCACATACCCGAATTTTTGTTGTAGGATGTGGTTCCTAACATTGTGGTTCTGCAGATAACTACACTAGGGGCTTAATTCTCCTACCTTTTAATGAGTATCCTTTTATTAAAACAAAGTGCATTGTTTAGAGTCTTTTAGCTTACATATGCACATAGAGGACTCACATGGGTGCTAAAGTGGGGGCTAAATGTGTCACCAAAAATTGTATACCTTTGAAGAAAAGGATACTTTTGTGCCTATTTTGGTCCTACTTTAGGTACTCTTTCATTAATAGGCCCCTAGGACTCGTTATTTTTTACTTTGAGGCCTATTTTACCTAAGGAATTATACAAGACTTGACAAAAAACATCAAAATTATTCAAATATCACCAATCCCACCTCAAAAACCCCTAGTGGGACTAGGTCACCCAAGTTGGTGACCTAGTCCTTTTTAGGGATTTTTGCATTTTTGAGTGGGAAAATGTCTATCGTGCTAAAAATTCCTGATGTGTGTCAAACTCTTAGGTCAAAATAACCAACAATTAGGTATTTTTGCTTATAAATACATGTTTTTTGGTCATTTTTCACTCTCTCTTGGTCATTTTTCACAAGCAACTTCAAGAATCAAATGCAAAAAATCTTCCTCAAGAAGATTCATCTCTCTTCTACACCAAATTTAAAGCTTAAGATAGCAAACTAGGGCTTTTTACAGGTCTTCAACCTCACTTCTCACTCAATATCTGACATTGTAGAGAGTTGATCATGGATGCCTATGGAGAATCATGGATAAATCTAGGTTGAGGAGGTGCAACTAGCCACCAAATCACACCTAAAGACTTGTTTTCTCGTGCAGGGGCATGATCACCTTGGAATGTAAGGGAGAGAGTCCTTGAAAGTTAATTGAGTGAATTTGATGATTTTTAAACTATATGCAACAAGGAAGTTGTAAAATATGTTGAAATAAGGTGCAATGCCATGAGTTGTCCATGTATGTCAATGTTGACAATGGATTCTAGGTAGATAGTGGGTGGGTTTAAGTCATGTCTCTTAAGTAAATAAGGTCTCATTAGACCATTTTTTAATAGGTTGGGTGAGTATGGGGTCAAAAAGAGAAAACATTGCAAAACATGTATTGATGTTGATTAATCAATTGTGTAAATGGTGTAATTTTAGCCTCCAATGGTCATTAGTGGTTTAAATTTCAGTTTTAGGGAAGTTGGTCAGTTCTAGGAGGTAGTATGATATTGGAAATATTATAAAATCATGTAATCTCTCAAGGAGAAGGCTGGTTGTTCAATCTTGAAGAGGAAAATAACAATTTGCAACATTGATCACTGAATGTTTCATTGTTTTTTTGAAAGTTTCCTTCTTGGCACAAGACCATATAGGGTTGATATGGCTTGAGGATGTGAGCACTTATTTTCATGTGTATTTACTATCTTTTGCATTTTTTTTTGAGCCTTAGAATCACTGTTGGTGTGTGAGGGATACCCAAAACCAATAGTTGCTCTATTTTTTGTGTTAAGGGTTTGAGGGTAACATAATGAAAAACTAGCCAATCCACCTACTGTTTTGAACCTATGGTTTGATGGATTGCCCTATACCATGATTAGTTAGATGATTATATGCCTTGGATATTGAGGGAATGAAGAAACTCAGCATGTTGTTAAGCTATAAGGCTGAGTAGTGGTGTTTCTTTAAGAAAACTGAGGAACCTAGGTGGTAATATTGAAAAGTAATGAATGAAATGGCTAAGTGAGAGTATTTTGAGTTTGAGAAAACTATATATAGCATGTTCTAGGTATTTAGAGGGTTGTAGGAGTGTGGGATCCATTAGAATCAATAAACCCTACTCTTTATGCTTGTGGAATGAGGATTTTGTGAAGTAGCAGATAAATGAAGGGATATGCTTTTGAAAGTTGATGAAATAGGCAATTGGATACCTATCATTGAGGTCTAAGCAGTCATATTTTTTTGGTTGTAAGATTGAGGGGTACTTACTTTGAAAAAGTGACCTATTTAGGCCTAGTGGGACATTGGTGGATGTATTGGATTAGGTATTTCTTCCAAAGAATTCTAGGTTGGTTTTTGGGTATGTTAGAGAACTTGTAGAAGGGTACTTAGAACATTGATCTATTTATGAAGTGATTTGGAAGGTTTTGTTGTAAGTTCCTTTAAACCGAGTTTGGAGGCTACTAGGTCAGTCCTAGTCAAGAGTGGGTTTTTGAAGAGATCTTTGGATTTCACTTTGGAAATTTTTTGAAAATCCCACCTCTACATCATAGTGTTATCATATCAAGGGAGTAGGTCTTTTGTGAGATCAAGGTTGAAGTTTGTGTGTAGGAGTAAGAAGGAAATTGGAGGAATCAAAATGCCTCCTAAAGGTAATTTTGTTGCAAGGAAACTTGACAATCACATGAAAAGAATATAGAGACACTGAAGTAGGAGATGGCTGCAATAAAAGATAAGGGCTGGACCCTTTTGGATGGAAGTGAGTTTGTAGAGGAAGAAACCTCGAGTGAAGAAGAGTAGATGGATCCAGATGATGTGAGAACAATGAATCTTTTGAAAGATGTGAAGAAGGATGGACATGGAAAAATGGATGTGCCTATGTATGGAGGAAAAATTGATAGTGAAGAGCTCTTGGATTGGATAGGGGCGTTGGAGAACTACTTTGATAGTGAAGATGTTGATGAAGGACATAAGGTGAAGAGAGCAAAAAAAATTGAAAGGACATGCTTTGGTGTGGTGGATGTTTGTGCAAGAGGATAGGGAGAGAAAAGGAAAGAAAAAGATCATTTCTTGGGAGAAGATGAAGACAAAGATCAAAGGTAAATTTCTTTTTTTTGATTAAAATATTCAATTGCTTAATAAATTGCAAAACCTTAGAAAAAAAGAGTTAGATGTAAAAGCATATACTAAAGAGTTTAATAGGCTAAGTATAAGGGCTAAAAATGAACAAGATGAGGAAGAAATGAATTTTAGGTACTTGGAATGGTCTAAGATTCAACATTCATGATGAAATTAGCTTGATGGAACCAAAATGAGTGGAACAATGCTTTCAAATGGAAATGAGGGCATAAGAAAAGCTAAAGAGGAGACAAGAGAAGGAAGCAAGAGGAAGAGGTATCACTTCTAGAGGAAGAGGATTCGACCTAATTCAAAGGAAAACAATGAGAATCAAGGAGATGACAAGAAGGACCAAGAGAAATATGATTTCAGAGGTGGATGGAGAGGTTCAAGAGGCAAATTTAGTGGAGGAAGAGGCTCCTATTAGTTCTCAGGGAGATGCTATACTTGTAACCAACCTAGACATCCAACCTTTAAATTCCCTAAAAAGAAAGGCTCAAGCTCTTATGGTGGAGAGAGGAGGAATCAACTAGTGCATGAGGATAAAGAGAGTGTGACTTCACCTATAGTGAACCTCGCATCTGAAGAAGGAGAGGCACTCATGATAAGAAGAACTATGCTACAAGCATCCAAGGAGGAAGATTTGAGTCAAAGAAGGAACCTGTTCAGAACTACATGCAAATGCAAAGGTAAAGTGTGCCAAGTTGTCATTGATTCTAGTTCTCAAGATAATCTAGTGTCTAGGGAGATGGTCGATAAGTTGAGTTTCAAAAAATTACCTCATCTAGCACCTTATAGAGTTTCTTGGGTGAATGATAGTCAAATTTTGGTGGTGAATGAGAAAGCATATGCTAGTTTTCATATTGGAGAGTATAAGGATACTGTCCTATGTGATATTTTTCAAATGGATTGTTGTCATGTGCTCTTGGGGAGGACTCAAAAATTTGATAGGAGGTCTATATATGATAGTTGGGAGAACACATATACCATCAAGAAGGATGAAAAAAGTTTGAATTTGATTCCCTTGAAAACAAGTGGAAGGCATAAGGGTAAGTCTAAGGTGGTGATGTTTGGTAAAAAAGAGCCTTTAGGTCTTGAGGAGAACAAGACCAATTTGTTTGTAGGTCTAGAGTATGCTCATGATGATGGAACAATAGGTGTAGAGCAACTGAGTAATGGTCAGACATTGGGTAAGAAGGAAATGTGTGGTTTGCATGAGGATGGGGTGAAGCATGCCTTTGTATGGCATAAGGAGTTGAGTAGCAAGGTGGTTCAGACTGGTAAAGGGAAGAGTGAGGGGAAAGAGTCTTTTGGAAAGGAAAGATGAGGCTGCTAAGGTGTTAGTAGGGATAATTATATGCCTTGTGGTGTTGCAGCAAGTCAAGGGATAGTCAGTAGGTGTTCATACAAAGTTTGGTGAAGTGGCAAGCACGGGGACAGTGAGTCATGAGATAAGAAGGACAAAGGACCTAGAGCATGAAGATCTAATCACTATGAGGATAGGATAGTCTAAATCAAGGTGCAAAGGTCTGATGACAATGAAGAGAGGGAAGAGTATGCAAACATAGATGGATTGGTACAAGTGTGAAGATGGAGCAAAGGGGAAGGTAGAATAGTATGTCGCTAACTCTTGTTTATTTGGGGGTATAAGGACTAGAAGGACATTACATTTTGATCTAGGGGTCAGGAGGAGCCTCACATCAGATTTGTACAAGTATGGAGCAACAAAGTGGGGCCATGGAGTAAGCTTTTACTCTTGGGA
This sequence comes from Sequoiadendron giganteum, assembly GCA_007115665.2. Taxonomy (NCBI): domain Eukaryota; kingdom Viridiplantae; phylum Streptophyta; class Pinopsida; order Cupressales; family Cupressaceae; genus Sequoiadendron; species Sequoiadendron giganteum. The sequence goes on along the minus strand of CM021108.1, from coordinate 497,177,888 downwards.
CATGATTTTTTCTATAGGGGGGTGTATGGTGTAGGGGAACCATCACCTTGGAATGTAAGGGAGGGAGTCCTTGAAAGTTCATTGAATTAATTTGAATATTTTAAAACTACATGCAATAAAGAAGTTGCAAAATATGTTGAAATAACATGCAATGTCATGAGTTGTCCATGTATGTCAATGTTGAAAATGGGTTCTAGGTAGATAGTGGGTGGCTTTAAGTCATGTCTCTTAAGTAAATAAGGTCTCATTAGACCATTTTTTAATAAGCTGGGTGAGTATGGTTTCAAAAAGAGAAAGCATTGCAAAACATGTATTGATGTTGATTAATCAATTGTGTAAACAGTGTAATTTTGGCCTCCAACAGTCATTAGTGGTTTAAATTTCAGTTGTAAGGTAGTTGGTCTATTCTAGGAGGTAGTTTGATGTTGGAACTATTATAAAATCATGTAATCTCTCGAGGAAAAGGTTGGTTGTTTAGTCTTGAAGAGGAAAATAATAATTTGCAATGTTGATCACTGTATTTTTCATTGTTTTTCTGAACTTTGCCTTCTTGGCACAAGCCCATACAAGGTTGATATGTATTGAGGCTCTGAGCACTTATTTTTTATATGTTTTTACTATCTTTTGAATTTGTTTTGGAGGCTTAGAATCACTGTTGGTGTGTGAGGGATCAGCAAACCCAAAATTTGCTCTATTTTCTATGTTAAGGGTTTGAGGGTAACATCATCACAAACTAGCCAATCCGCCTACTATTTTGAACCTATGGCTTGGGGAATTGGCCTATACCATGATTAGTTAGATGATTATATGCCTTAGAGACTGAGGGAATGAAGAAACTCAACATGTTGTGAAGTTCTAAGGCTGAGCAGTGGTGTTTCTTTAAGAAAAATGAGGAACCTAGGTGGTAATACTGAAAACTAATGAATGAAATGGATAAGTGAGAGTCTTTTGAGTTTGAGAAAACTATATATAGCATGTCTGAGGAATTTAGAGGGTTTTAGGAGTGTGGGATCCATTAGAATCAATAAACCCTACTCTTTATGCTTATGGAATGGGGGTTTTGCGGAGCTGCAAATAAATGAAGGGATATGCTTTTGAAATTTGATGAAATAGGCCATTGGATACATGTCATTGAGGTTTGAGAAGTCATATTTTTTTGGTTGTAAGATTGAGGGGTACTTACTTTGAAAAAGTGACTTATTTAGGCCTAGTGGGACAACAGTGGATGTACTGGATCAGGTATTTCTTCCAAAGAAGTGTAGGTTGGTTTTTGGGTATGTTAGATAAGTTGCAAAAGGGTACTTAGAAAATTGATCTATTTGTGAAGTTCTTTCGAAGGTTTGGGTGTAAGGTCCTTTAAACCGAGTTTGGAGGCTACTAGGTCAGTCCTAGTCAAGAGTGGGTTTTTGAAGAGATATTTGGATTTCACTTTGGAAACTATCTAAAACACACTTGATTGTATTTTTGAAAGGTTTGACACTCCTACCTCTGCATCATTTTCAAAGTGACTCCATCTTCCATTTTCTCTCTATCTTCAAATTTAAGGTTTGCATCCCTTTTGCATTCCATTTTACATTCATTTGTAATTTTGTAGGGTTTCTTGGATTGAAGTCTTGATTCATTTAGATCTCTTGCATGCATATTTTTCTAGCACAATAGAATAGGATTTTGTCTTATATCAGGTCTTCTTAGTTTTAGAAACACTTAGGGCTAGGGTTTATGTAGATTTATTGTCTCTTTCAAAGTTTAAATAAAAACTAGGGGTTTGACAAAGGAAAATCCCACATTAGAAACCAAAATATACTCTGTTTTGTAGGTGATTTTGTGGATCTGAGTCCAGATTTTAGTGAAGAAGCAGAGTGTAGACTTTAGACCTTCGTATCCACTTTCAGTTTTTTTGAAAAGTTGAAAGGGACTAGGTCACCTATAGTGGTAACCTAGTCCCACTAGAGGTTTCTACAAAAAAATTTGGTGGATTTGAGCACCCAGTTGGCTTGAACAGAGCTCAGAGTAGTTTACTAGAAAAGGGACTAGGTCACCCAGCTTGGCATAAGTGTCCTAATGGGCATAAAATTCATATTTTTAAGATTTCTAGAGGCTTCTACAACTTCCACTTTGGTCTTCAGCACTTTCCAGGTGCACTTGTCTAATTTATTAGGCTATCTTTCTTTGTATAGTCCTAACTTTATCTTTGTTGCATTACATCATGTGTTTTCAAACAATATAGATGCTCTTAGTTTATGTTCAATAGTTAGATTTAATTATAAGATTTCAGCATTTAGCATACTTCATATAAGCATTTCAAACCTATTCAATTCTTAATATTGAATGAATCACAAGATTTATTTTCCCACAAAGGAAAATCCCCTTTCTTCAAGGTGAAAACCCTAAAAAGCTTTAGGGGATCCATTCCTTTACCACAAATAAAACATAAATTTTGTGGTTCATTGGTGAACCCCTTTTAATCACACCTAAGGAAACCATCATATTTACACCATTCCATGAATTGAGTCTCTTAGTTGAGGGATCTCAGTTTCCTTTAATGAACAAGAGTGAAATAGGTCCCCTATTTCCATCTCCCAAAAGGTGGAGCACCCTATTTCCATGTGTTCATCCATATATATATATACATATATATAGATATACACATATATACACACATATATATACATATACATATGTATACATACACACATATATATACATATACATATGTATACATACATATATATACATACACATACCTATATATATATATGTATATATATATTGTAGTTCCCTAAAGAAACAATCAAGGAAATAAGAGAAAACACCAAGTTTCAACTATAACACTTGATTGTTGTCATAAAATTTCCCTTGTAAATCAGTTACTTGTCAGAATTTTAAAAATTGACCATCAAATCATAAAGCTCCTCATAAATATTTAGTTAAATAACATATTTGATATGATACATAATATTTGAGTTCCAATATAAGCATAAACGCAACACAAGAATTACATTTTCAAAATACCATAAATAAAATTCACTCACACTTGGTACAAGCCAATCACAATCATGAATCAAATGTTGCAAGTCTATTATAATAAAGAGATTGATAATGAATCATTTTGAAACGAGATAAAGGAAATGGCCTAGGGCCCAAACTTATATCCTTGGGGCTCATCTAGGATGGGCTTTCCTATGTAATGAGGTCAAATGATTCATAGTTTGACTAGAAAAACTTTCATATCATAAAAAAATCCTTAGAAACAACTCAATATTATTAGATATAAGAATAAAGTTGAAAAACCACATTTTTATCACTTTATCACCAATCAATTTTTCATTTTATTGCTATATTATAATGAAATAAGGAAGAATTAAAATAGTCATAACTTTTTTGTACTTTATCAAAAATTTAAAATTGAATATGTTTTGGAAAGGTAATAGAATGAGAAAAAAACCTAAAAATACTTTTCCAATAATTTTCCAATGTTCATGTGAATTAAAAAATCATCTATTGTTAAATCTAAAAAAACTCATCTATAAGGGTCAATTATTGTAACCTAACTTATAAATTTTCCCTAGGATGTAATAAGTGTACAATGAGGGTAATAATTTTGTAAACTACAAAGGCAAGATTGTTGATTTTATGAATTATAAGGGGGTTGTATGATTTGGGACATGTGGTGAAGAGAAAAGTATCAACTTGTGAAGAATTAAAATATAGAAGCATTACTTTATTTTCCACTATATTTTTTTTTAAACCCATCAAATTACTTCTTGTTATGAAGAAAATACTTTATTGGACCCTGTCACTAGCTTCCAAGATTATCACTTAAAAATATGAAGGTGGCCTTATTATAATGAAATTGTGTAATTGGAATACCTTACATATGTTGTTTCTTCATTATATTATTTCTTTAAAAACTATTATTTCATAGTATTGACCTATTCTAATCATGTATTTGAGCATGCAATTAGTACAATGTTCCAAGTCATCACTAAAATCTTGAAGAAATCAACCACATTAAACTTAAGAATCATCTTCACCAACCAATAAATTTTTTTTCAAACCATGACTCATGCCAATAGTTAATTTTTCTTGATGAGCACAATATAATTATAACTCACATGGATAGTGAACCACCAAAAATGAAGTAGGGAAAGAGGATTCCCCAATAGGCTCCTAAGGTTTTTCACCTAGGAACTTAGTTGAGAAATGAGCTCTCTTTCACACTAAGGTATTTTTTTTGTTCATTAAAAAGGAGTTAGGAGCTTAAAGTGATGTGTGTGGGATGCCTTAAATGTTGTAAATGGGAAATATAAACTAACCACTAATGTAAAATCTAAAGAGTGCAACTATGATGGAAAACACACTATGATATGCAAATGACCTAAGAAACATAAACAAATAGCTACAAAAATGAATAGAAACGAAGGGGTTCACTTGGAGGATAAAGAGGGATGGTATGAAGGTTTGGAATCCTTGAAAAACTGATGCAAAAGGTAAGAAGGAAACTTACACCATTTTGGGTAACCTAGTCCTTTTCTGTGAAAATCTGTCAGAACCCCTTTTTACCAAAAGGGTACTCAGATCTGTAGAGAACCTACAAATTCATGTATTTTTGGATTAGGTCACCACTAATTGCGACCTAGTCCTTTTTAGTCTTTCAAGAAGTCTGAAATTGGACTCTGGAGGTCTCGTTCTGCACTTTCTACTTCTCTAAGTGTTCAGATCTGCAAATTTGATTCTTTGTTTGTAGGTGTATTTTTGTGGATTTTTTTCCCTAGTTGTCAAGGAGATTCCCTAAACAAGTCTTCAACCCATTCTTGAATGATTTCCAAACCTGCAAAATACCTAAATCTGCAAACACACACAAAGAAGAAAGAAGAAATGTTGATTATTAGGGATTGGGGGTTTGCCTTGGTCAAACCCATTTAGAATAATCAAATCAAATGATGAAATAATGTAATGAAACATGAAATGATTAAGATAAATACCTTGCCATGATTTTAGATCTTGTGTTGTTGCAACAATCAACCCTTGAATGCCTTGGAGAGATGTATTGATGGCTTAGAATACTCAAACCCTAGCTTTCTTTAGAAGAGTAGTGGATGAGAGGTGAGTGAATGAATTAGTTAGGATTTAGAATCAATAGAATTAGGTAAAAATGAGGGAAAAAACCCTTATTTATATAAGTTATGCCCTAATTTTCTCAAAATAACCCTATACAGACCGACCTTAGGGTTTATGAGACAAAATCCAAAAAGAATATTAAATTAAATTTGATTTTTAAGCCACATGGGACTAGGTCTCCCAAGGTGGTGACCTAGTCCACCTAGGTATTTTTCATTGGTTTTCGGGGATTAAAATGTGATTAATATTATATTTCAAGATTTTCTTCCAAAAAATACTAAAGGCATGTATGCGCATTAAGGGGTCATTATAGCATAAGGAAGGTTTGATTTAGTGATGATAAGCCTAGTAAAGTGTGAAAATATTTTAAAACACCTTACAACACTTTGGCACAGGGATTGGAAAGAGGTGAAAAGAGGTTGAAAAAGGTTCAAAATCCATAGGCAAGGGTCCAAATGCGTGAAAAGTGTCAAAGGATACATTTTTTGGCAAAAACTTCCGCCCCCACTTTAGTGAGAGGATGAACTTGCTTCAAACTCACACTAAAGTAGCTAAATGGAGATGGTGAATAATTATAAACAAGAAGGAGGTGGTCAAGCCACCAAGATTTAAGATTCAAAGTCAATGAGACATCAATTCCAAAGGACACATTCAATGGTGAATAATTTGTAACAAAACAAGATACATGATCATGCAATGAAAAGAGCTGGAATGAAGAGAAATAAAGAAAGTAAAAAGTGTGGATCAAGCTTCGACTATTTGTCCAGCTAGTTGTGGATCAAATCTAGGATGTTTGTCCTAAAAGAAGATGCATTCTCACTCTAGGGCGGTGAGACTTTTGGTTGTCTGTCGGGTGAGAAGGCCCAAAAGGGGTCAAAAACATACATGTACGGTTGGTATGTAATCACAAACACACAAAGGTGGCTATGGGGAAATTCATGCCGCTTGTTGGACTTCCCACTCAAACCATACCAAAGTTATACCTTGTGATAACTTTGATAAGGCACCATAAAAGAGAATGACTTGAAATAATTTTGTTCAAAGGGATTTTTCTTTGTTTGTGCAATGTATCATCTTAAGGAACATTATGTGTAATGTCACCAAGAGAGGAAAAAAGCAAATGGACTCATCTTGTATCCAAGAGAAGAAGAACTCATCATGTATGCAAAAGAGGAAAAATGCAAAGTCTCATCTTGAGCAACATTGTACCTAATGTTTCCAAGAGAAGGATTCGCAAGAAAAAGAAAATAACACAATGAAATGTGAGTGTTGATGTATGCTCCCACTTTAAAGGAATTGATACACACCATTTTGTGAGAAATTTCTTTAAAGTAGACAAGGAAGAGGACATGAGGTCTTGTTCAGAAAGCCCTATGCCGAGTCATATGTCTCTGAGAAGCTCCATCATGAAAAGGGGTAGTATGTCACATGTGAGTCAACTTAAGATAGGTCATCCACATCTCAATATTTCTCTTTATATGTTCATGAAACGTTAACAGGTAGTTGAGAGAGATAATGACATGTGGCATACGAGGACAAGCCTAGCTAACCCCTTGCCCCCACTTAGTGTAGGATGAGAGTGAGATAAAAGGATTGAGGGGTTGCAAGGTTGAGTGAAAATCAATATTGATTAGAGGAACTAGGTGCCCCCACATAAGGGAGAGCACCAAAATCCCTAAGATGTATTTTACTACACAAGGCCCTACCTCATTAGTGTGATGTCCATGAAATCGATGGTAGGAACAAAAGGAATGTTTGTTAGAAAATTTCTTTCGAGTTCACAGGGGAAGGGAGATCAAGTTATCTTGGAGGAGTCTCAACAAGATACCTTCTTGATTATGGGTAGAATGTGATCCTTTGGTATGTAATAAGAAGTGTCTTGCTTAGTATAGGATGTCATACCTACACAAGGCACTATAGATTGTGATATTTTTTATACTCCTTTGGAGGAGTGTGTAAAATCCAAATCAATAGTGGGTTGTGAGATGACATTATCATAAAGCAAAGACTCCTTTGTTGCTTGCAGAGGAGCACTTTTTAAGGTTGGGTTAGAAGGGTGGGTTGAGATAAGGTTGGTGTGAGAGGAAGGCTTGATGATTTCGATGAAAGGACAAAATCCAATACCATGATTGGATGTTTGCATGAGAGGATAAATAGGGTTGCGGATACCTTGTTTGTTAGCACCACATCCTTTTCCACTATAGCTAAGTTGTTTCGTGAGCTCATAACCTTTTCCATAGAGATTTTTCAGCACTTTTGGATTGGGTGAGGTTTCATTGTTGGCTTGTTTGTCTAAAGTAGTTGAGGTGGATGTTGTTGAAGGATTGGTTGAGTCTTGTGTTGAAAAGACTATGTTTCCCTTGTTATAAATTTTGGATATGATCTTAGATTCTCCTAGTAAAGGAGGTGTGAAGTCTAAGGAACCCTAATCATCATCTAAGGAATTTGGTTGTACGGGTTCCACTTCTTTGGTGGGTGTTGAAGTGGTGAAGGGTTTGGATTTGTTTTTCTCAAGGTGTAAGACACTATAAGGCTCAAGATCGACATCAAGTGTGTACACTTTGTTATGGTAGATATACTTCATCTTACGATGAAGAGTAGAAGGCATGCCATTCATTGTATGAATCCATGGCCTACCTAAAATGAGGTTAGATGAAACATCATTAGGCATAACATGGATCAATATTTCTAATGTGGCCACTCCAACTATAAGAGGAAAATTGATCACACCAAGCGGCATTTATCCTTTACTGTCAAATCCACTCATAGATAAAGAGGTATGTTGAATGGTTGATTTATTCATATGGAGCCTATCCAATAGATTAACACTACACACATTAACAACAAAGCCATTATAAACAAGGGTTCACTTGATCTCTATGTGTTTGTATTGAGATATGATCATAAAATCTTTAGCTTGTTTTTGCACATCCAAAGGAGGGAGCTCACATTGGTGGAAAACAATGTCAGCATGTAAGCCTTGAATCATAGCTATTATGCCATTTTTTTGCACATTAGAAGGGAAAATATTTTGTTGTAAGGCTTCTTGCATCATGTTGTGATAGTGAGGGTAGGTTTGAATAAGGTCCCACAAATATATTTTAGCTTGAGTATTCCTTAGTTGGTCAACAAGGTCATACTCCCTAAGGAGTGAGTTTAGGCAAGGGGCAGTAGGTAATATGGGAGGGGATGAAGGTAAGGAAGGAGAGGTTGGTTGTTGGGATCATGGATTGTTTCTCATGTAATGTGTATGAGCAATGCATTATGAATCGACTATTGCAACACATTGATTTGAGGTGGGTAGAGAATGAATTCGGGTTTAGGTTTGTTTGAAGGTGGGTAAAGGATGATTTGAGGTTGAATAACATTAACATCCCCTAGAGAATGAGAGTCAATGTTTTTGATAAAAGGGTAAAATGGGTTTTACAGGGACTCAAAACCACAACGTTTAAAAAATAGAAAAGAGGGCACCAAAGTCCAACCATGAAAACTAGCTGCACAAGAAAAGACCAGCAACAACCAAATGAAAAAGACCAGAAAGGTCAAGTCAAAAGGAACAACAAAGTAAGCACCAAGAAAACCTCAACCGTTAATTCAGAGTCTTGAGGACAGACTCCGTCTCCGCCTCCAGATTCTGCATATCATTGACACCCTTTTTAAAAGTTTGAATCATCTTCGAAGTAAGGGGGACCTGCGCTTCAGATTGGCTATGGTTCTTCTGGAAATTCCTGCTTCTATATCTTGACTTTTATCCTTTATTTCCTCCAGATCCACCACTAGAGAACCCTTTTGGGCTTTATCTAGCTTCTTAGTCATCACGTTAATGATAATGGCATTGTGTCTTGTCAATGTTATCCTTGGATTGCATCATGATATCCACCCTAGGAGGAGATATTTTAGGAGAACTACAAGCCTAATGTTCATGACATGTAAGGATTGGTTTTGCTAAATTGAATTCATCACTAGTAGAGAAATGATCAGTGATGGGATTAGCAATGCTGGGAGGAGGAGAGGGTTCTATTCTATTATCAAAGGTCTCATTCTTGTGTTCCATACAACCTACCCTAGTACAAGAGCTTGGAAGAGGCTCATCACATGCTTTATTATAAGGGGAGGAGGCATCAAGATAAGGAACACTATGATTGTCAAATAGATTATCCCAAATGGTGGGAGAACTAAGGAAAGGAGGGTCAAGAGTCTCATGATATATAAGAGGTGTAACTTCTAACACCAACGTATCATCTTTGCATCGAGAAGGGATATGAGAAGAACAAGTTTGAGGGTCATGGGTATAGAGACTAGGTAAGGGGATAATGTTTTTATTATGTTTTTTAATGTTTTTCAAAGGGGAAGGAGGATGAGGAAGACAAGAAAGACCATCGTGATCCTAAATGGTTGTTTCTTCTTGCACTAGGATACCTTTGTCACTAATGTAAGAGATATCAAGAGAAGAACAAGTATGATTATCATGATTATCAATGCTTGTATCCTCATCGATCAAAGCTTTACTGGATGAGCTAGAAGAAATGAAGTCATCAAGGGCTTCATCCAACATGTCTAATTCATCAATACTAAAGGTCTTGCTATCTCTAAGTTTTTGAGTGGGTGTATGTGATGTTGTTAAAGTGTTGTTTTTGGTTTCTAAAGATACTGATTTAAATGTCATAAGAACTAATGCAATAAATGAAAAGAACCTAATGCTATCCACAAATACCACGAATTCTATTTAAAATGTAACAACAGCTATGTTAACTTAAAATACAATGTAAAGGCATATAATGAAATGTAATTTTCAGATTTCAAACAATATAATTTACCGATTATATTATGCCATGATCTGAAAGTAAAATGTTGGAAATGCAAAATTGAAAATGTGCAATGAATTAAATAAGAAAATTTATGCTAGATTTAATGAAATTCATGCTATAGGAACACAACCTAGTGATAAAGATAGGTAATGTCACAAAATAGGAGCATAAAAATAGAGTTTTCAGCCATGTAAAGGATAATTACAAAAGCCTAAAGGGACTAGGTCGTCCAAAGTGGTGACCTAGTGCATTTGGTCATTTTTCTGAGGTTTTACATAATATTTTGATGGATCCAGGTGGTTTTTATTTTGGGTGATGTAGACCTAAGCTAAAAGTGCAAAATTTTAGAAATGATTAATGTTCTAAAGATGCAAAAATGCAACCTATTATGCACTTTCAGTGATGCAAATTTTGAAACCCTAGGATGCAACTTCACTAATGCAAAATGAAATGCAATGAAAGCCTAGGATAATGAAGTACTTTGAACCAGAAAGGAAGGGTCCAAGGATGTCAGGTTCACCCAAATCAACCACCAAAAATGAAGTAGGGAAAGAGGATTCCCCAATAGGCTCCTAAGGTTTTTCACATAGGAACTTAGTTGAGAAATGAGCTCTCTTTAACACTAAGGTATTTTTGGTGTTCATTCAAAAGGAGTTAGGGGCTTAAAGTGATGTGTGTGGGATTCCTTAAATGCGGGAAATGGAAAATAGAAACTAACCACTAATGTAAAATCTAAAGAATGTAACTATGATGGAAAATACATTATGATATGCAAATGACCTAAGAAACATAAACAAATAGCTACAAAAATTAATATAAATGAAGGGATACACTTGGAGGCTGTAAAGGGATATTATGAAGGTCTAGAATCCTTTAAAAACTAATGCAAAAGCTGAGAAGGACACTTACACCATTTTGGGCGACCTAGTCCTTTTTTTGTAAAAATCTGTCGGAACCCGTTTCTACCAAAAGGGTACTCAAATATATAGAAATACCAAAAATTCATGTATGGCGGAACTAGGTTCCCACTAATGGAAACCTAGTCCATTTCAATCTTTTGGGAAGTCTGAAAGTTGAATATGGAGGTCTTGGTCTACACTTTTTGCTTCTCCAAGTGTCTAGATCTACAAATTAGATTCACGATTTGTAGGTGTCTTTTTATGGATTTTTTCCCCTAGTTTTCAAGGAGATGCCCTAAATAAGTCTTCAACCCATTCTTGAATGATTTTCAAACCTGCTAAATACACAAATCTGCAAACACACACAAAGAAGAAAGAAGAAATGTTGATTGTCAGGGATTGGGGGTTTGCCTTGGTCAAACCCCTTTTAGATAATCAAATCAAATGATGAAATAATGCAATGAAACATGAAATTATTGAGATAATACCTTGCCATGATGTTAGATCTTCTATTGTTGCAACAATCAACTCTTGAATTCCGTGAAGAGATGTCTTGATGGCTTAGAATACTCAAACCCTAGCTTGCTTGAGAAGAGTAGTGGATGAGAGGTGAGTGAATGAATTAGTTAGGGTTTATAATGAATAGAATTAGGTCAAAACAAGGGGAAAAACCCTTATTTATAGAAGTTATGCCCTTATCTTTTTGAAATAACACCATACATGCTGATCTTAGGGTTTAGGAGACAAAATCCTGAAAGAATATTAAATAAAATCTTATTTTTAAGCCACATGGGATTAGGGCACCCAAGCTGGCAACCTACTCCACCTGGGCATTTTTCATTGGTTTTCGGGAATTAAAATGTGATTAATATTGTTTGTCGGGATTGTCTTCTAGAACATACTAAAGTAAGGCATGCATGTGCATTAAGGGGTCATTATAGCATAAGAAAGGGTTGATTTAGTGATGATAAGCCTAGGAAAGTGTGAAATTTTTTTACAAAACCTTATGACACTTTGGCACAAGGCTTGGAAAGAGGTGAAAAGAGGTTGAAAAAGGTTCAAAATCCATAGGCAAGGGTCCAAATGCGTGAAAAGTGTCAAAGGCTATGCTTCTTGGTGACATAGATGGAATAAAGAAAAAATGAAGGTAGTAGTAGAGACAAGCCAACTTAACTATAAGCCAACCCATTATATAAAAGTAAGAATTTAGGTAAAAATACATCACAATCAATTTTTAATTGACTAGGTTATTTCCCTTATTTATTATTATTTTTTAAAAATTCAAGTGATGAAGGGTTGCAACATATGAACTACTTTTGTAAAAATATAACTTAGGCCATTTGAATTGACCTTCTTACATTATATTAAATTTTCTCTTTTTCTCCTTTCAATTCTATAGAATCAACAAATACTTTAATATTATATTAAGAAATGGTACAATAAAACACTAAAAGATATTAGATTGTAATAGTGCATTGAATAACGATCAATAATAATTTATTTTATAGTTATTCATTCATCACAATATGATTTTTTATAAAATATTTTCTAAACATAACTACTCAAATTATTCGACAACTAAAATACCATCCTTACCATCATCAAATCATTCAAACAACTAAATTACAAAATATGATCTTCAATTTCCCACAATTTTTTTTTATTTTTTAAAACAAATGTTACAATGCTACTATTAATAATGTAATATAAAAATAAATTTTTAGAGCACATTATATAATAATAAATCAGAAATATTTCATTAAAAAAAAATCTAACCACTAATGTTAAAATTCTTCTTCTCTAAATTATTTAGTTTCAGTCAAAGTAGGGAAATTTTTTTATGCAATTATCTTATTTCAATTATAACTTCCATTACAAAAAAATATTTAGGATGATAATTTATTTATAGGAAATGAATGATTAAATAAAATAAAGACACTTTCTAAAGAATATTTATAGGGTGCATTTGTGTTAAACAAGATATAATCAACACAACAACATAAAAAATATACAAAGATAGAAAGGTAACCTAAAGCCTGCCTACGAGAGTTGCCACTATCTAAGGCTTGATAATTTTGTAGAAGAAAAATTATAGAGTGTGTAATAGTTCTTTAATTGTTGAGGGTTTGTTTATTCTTTGAGATATCTTCAACCTAGAGCCGTAAATAAATATGCTCAAGATATGCACTAGTGACATGAATTAGAAACCTTTGTTCTTTCAAGATTCACTTTCCCTATTAGGCTTATTTTCAACAATATTCTTTATGATGGGAAGTGGTTTTTTATAAAGTTATAAAAGGAATCAATTAGTCCAATATTTCTTTCAATGGGCTATAAATTAACATGAACATCTCCACCAAAATAGCTAGGGAATTTCATATATATGTATATTATTTTATGAAGTAGATTATTTTAGTTGGATCTCAAAATAAGTAATAAGATAGAATATAAGGTTACAAAATTTGACAATAAAACACACAAATTAACCCCCATTTTATTTTGGGATCTTAGATGATCAATAATTATTAAATAATCCCTCACAATTAAGAGGCCGAAGGGTATAGGAAATTTAAGAGAAAGCTCACATGTTCAATGAAGCCTCCCTAATGCTTCTATGGGCTATTTAAAACATTTGTAGTATTATTTCCATACTATTTTTATCTTGCTTAGTCACACCTTTCTTCCATGCCCTCAATAGAATTGTGTGAATATGGAAACTTTCAAAGTTTCTAACCTTTAAGTCCCTTAACTAATGCACTTGTAACAGATGCCTAGAAGAGACAAATGTTAAGTTGTTCATGTTCTCTTGAAATTTATTAAGGAAACATAGTTTTTTTCAACCTTGAAGCCAATAATCAATATTGCCTATTGAACCTAATTATAAAAAAATTCTAGAATCATATCATATAAATTTACTTGAAAGGGTAGGGGTAATCTCAATGCAAGGATTGTATACGATTGAAAAAAATCACTTTTCCACACAAATCAAAATTGGTCTAAGGTCATGGATCTCAAGTATCTACTTTAGATCAATGCATATTTTGATAAAAGAACATGGAAATTTAAAATTCCACCATTCAAATAGAATGAAAATAAAAGAGTAAAACATAAATGCATGCCTTGGAATCTAAAATAGAAACGGTTGATTTAAACATTAATCAAATTGAGATGAAAAAAGTTATGTTAAGATGAATAAAACACTACTAAAATGTTGGAAATGCAAAATTGATAATGTGAAAATCATGAAATGAGCTAATTTATGCTAGATTTAATGAAATTCATGCTACAGAAACACAACCCAATGATAAAGATAGGTAATGTCACAAAATAGGAGCATAAAAATAGAGTTTTTATCCTTGTAAAGGATAGTTTCAGAAGCCTAAAAGGACTAGGTCGTCCGGAGTGGCGACCTAGTCCACCTAGTGATTTTTTTGAGGTTTTATAGAATATTTTGATGGATCCAGGTGGTTTTTATTTTGGGTGATGCAGACCTAAGCTAAAAATTTAAAATTTCAAAAATGATTAATGTTCTAAGATGCAAAAATGCAACCTATTATGCACTTTCACTAATGCAAATTTTGAAACCCTAAGATGCAACTTCACTAATGCAAAATGCAATGCAATGCAAACCTAGGATAATGAAGGACTCTGAACCATAAAGGAAGGGTGCAAGGACATTAGGTTCACCAAAATGAACCACCAAAAATGAAGTAGGGAAAGAGGATTCCCCAATAGGCTCCTAAGGTTTTTCACCTAGGAACTTAGTTGAGAAATGAGCTCTCTTTCACACTAAGGTATTTTTGGTGTTCATTGAAAAGGGGTTAGGGGCTTAAAGTGATGTGTGTGGGATGCCCTAAATGTGGGAAATGGGAAATAGAAACTAACCACACATGTAAAATCTAAAGAATGCAACTATGATGGAAAAAACACTATGATATGCAAATGACCTAAGAAACATAAACAAATGGCTACAAAAATGAATAGAAATGAATGCGTAGACTTGGAGGGTGGAGAGGGATGGTATGAAGTTCTGGAATCATTGAAAAACTAATGCAGAAGCTGAGAAGGACACTTACACCATTCTGGGTGACCTAGTCCTTTTAATGTAAAAATCTGTCGGAACCCGTTTCTGCCAAAAGGGTACTCAGATCTATAGAAAACCCAAAAATTCATGTATGGTGGGACTAGGTTGCCACTAATGGAAACCTACTCCCTTTAAATCTTTTGGGAAGTCTGAAAGTGGAATATGGAGGTCTTAGTTTACACTTTCTACTTCTCTAAGTGTCTAGATCTACAAATTTGATTCTAGATTTGTAGGTGTCTTTTTGTGGATTTTTTTCCCTAGTTTTCAAGGAGATTCCCTAAACAAGTCTTCAACCCATTCTTGAATGATTTCCAAACCTACAAAATACCCAAATTTGCAAACACGCACAAAGAAGAGAGAAGAAATGTTGATTGTTAGGGATTGGGGGTTTCACTAACTCATTTGACCCCAATTTCTGACAAAACCTTCCAACGAAACCTATATAGTAAAATGTATCATCGGGCATTAGTGTGAATTTCCATTTAAAAAAAAAAAATTACCCCGACGTTCATCGGAATTTCAACGAGCCGTTGTTTTGTGTACGTTTCGACGAAGATCTTTC
Source organism: Sequoiadendron giganteum (assembly GCA_007115665.2). Taxonomy (NCBI): domain Eukaryota; kingdom Viridiplantae; phylum Streptophyta; class Pinopsida; order Cupressales; family Cupressaceae; genus Sequoiadendron; species Sequoiadendron giganteum. The sequence goes on along the minus strand of CM021108.1, from coordinate 497,162,414 downwards.
ACCAAAATTGTGGCAGGCATAAATTGAAATGAGCTCGACTATTTATTGTGACAGTGTTTTGCTCGATGGTTTTCTTGTGGAAAATCAGAAGAAACTCAAGAAGATAACCCTAGGTTGAGGGAAGTTATTGTTTTTTTCCAGAATTCATTTGTGAAGTCAGATTTGGACTTCCAGGTTTGAAAATCATAGTTGAAAGCAACATCTCATCAGATTTCATTTATAGTCTTCTGCATTTTTAGAATTTCATTTCCAAATTTTAGACCTGGCTTCACAAATTCTTTATAAGGGAATTGTTTATAACTAATGGAAAATTCTTGATGGATTTGGACAATGATTATATTTGCGAGGTTTTAATTTTAACCCTAATGATCAATTTGTAATAGATTTGGGAGCCATAGCTAGATAATATCAAAGGTGTTGGTTGTTTTTTTACTGTAGCCAAGTTTATCCTCTAGACACATAGCATATAAAATCTCGGATAATACTGCCTTACAATACCATCAATCTATATTCTAACCCAATACTACTTATCAAATCCTTATATGAACATAGTCACCTATAACCTCACTCAAGAATTTTAATTAATTCCTTGAATTAAAGCCAAAATGACAATCACACACCATAACAGTGAGATGAAAAGAATAACCCTTGATCATTTTATTCAGGATAATAATATATTCATACAATGGAGATACATTACCTTGAAATGAGTAATTTTTATTTAAATGCTAGTACTGTCTTGAAAATTAAGTACTCATGAAACTAAAACCTACAATAGAATGACACCAAATGGTGTAGGATCACACCTAGGCTAACCTCCATGTTTGTTATTTTGGCTTGTACTTGACTCTAGCCAAGTCAGGATGTTAGTTTGTTTTCAGACCTTAGAAGGTCATTTCTTTTGTGGGCTAGGTGAGTTAGTCATTAGGACTAAGGTCACACAAATAGCTAGTGTTAGTAATTTAAGTTTTCTTAATGTTAGTTGTCTATGGGAGATTATAGTCTTAAAGATGTTCTAAACACTTAGTGGTTGTTGTAAAGATGCCTTAAGGCCTTTAAATGAGTTGGTTACTCAGAATCCAGAGGGAATAGTGGTCCTAAGAAATAGGATCAAGGCATAGAGAAAGATGCCAAATGTTGTAAAGAAGTTAGCTTGGGCATGCAACTCGGTTACCTTTGGATTCCCTTGAGAATAGGAAGTGGGAGATTGGCTAATAGGCCCTAGAATCATGGGGATGGAATTTATTATGACCCAAGACTCGAATCTCATGACATGATGTAATTGGTAATTAGTTTTTGAAAGTAAAATAAAGAGCTCTACAATAGTGTTTTCAAGAACAACCCAAACTTTTGTGATGACAGAGATGCTTAATGGATTGAGAGACTGAGTTTTGTATTTGTTTAGTGTTCTATAGGATTATCTTAGTCTTTCATATTTGATAAGCAAGTTGTTTAGAGTAGGATATTTGGTGTTAGGCAAATTGTTTTGGTTTTAAGTTCTTATTGGTCCAGTCTTGACCAGTCGGTGCTTTCATGGCCCCCCCATGAAATCTAGCCTTGGGAAACACCTAAGGATAGGTGGAAATGTTAGGGGAGTCATTAGTGCATATAGATTTAGGATTAGGAAGCATGCAAGAGTGGAGAGCTCTTTTTTTCACTAGTCTCTAAGCTAGCAGATAGAGCCCAGTTAGAGGTCTAGGAATGTCTTTGAAGATTTCTTATAGGGTAAAGAGGTACTGTATGAAACAGGTACAATTTCAAGTAGGGTTTCATCATAGCTCATCATACTAGGTGGACTGAGGTCATGTGAATCATTTAGTTTATGGTTTGAGCAGGTTCCAAGCAAGATTACAATCAGTCCTAGAAATTAGGCCTTTTAGCCCTATTGTCTTAAGTTATAGGAAACTAGTGTATAGAGGTTGACAGACCCTCAGCCCCGTTGAACCTTTTAAAACTTCCAAATGAGTATCCAAATCTGCCTTTAGTTTTGTAGGGTCTTTGGAAAAATTTAGCAAGAATTGACAAAATAGGACTGGTAAATGCTACAAGGAATAGGCCTGTTTAAGGTCTCAAATGGTGAAACCTTGAACCCGGTAAGGATAGGGTTGAAGAACCTTCTAAAATGGTTCAAATATGAAAGGTTATGAATGTTTTCAATAGGATGGGCACCCCTGCAATGAAGAATGACGTTTGTGAGAAGTTAGCACTTAGAACTTTCTAAGTGAGGAAGAGAAATTGAACTTGTCAAATGGTGCTAGTCCTCCAAGGTGAAGCACAAAGGATAGAACTCTTAGAGAAGAGTTAGAATTGGACTTAGTTAATTATCTAAGCCAATCAGGACCTAGAGGAGACTAGGTTCCTAGAAGAGACAAGCTGGATCTCTTAGTTGCAGTGCAAGCAAGCCTTGGAACACTCACATCACCAAACCTAAGAATAATATCTTCACTATAATATCAGACTCTTTATAAATTCGCTCTGCAACTTCAGTTAGACTTGACCTAAAGATATCTAACTTGCTAACCGACCATATTTTTGGTCCTGAAATCCTTCTTATAAGGAAAATGAAGGAGCAACAAGCATCAGACCAGAAATACACCTGTCACTGGTCACTTGGACTGCCTTATGACATTTCAAAAATTGGTTACAACAAATGAGTCTCTAGAGAATATTCTTGTTCATCCCATCCACTGGAGAATAACTGTTGCATTTGCCAAACTCTGAAAACTTGTACCAAAACTGCCACCAAGACATAGCCAGTTTTTTTTATAACCATAACCACTGAGTTGTTAACTACCAGTTGTAGATTTTGTCCTATTCTTGTTTAGTTAAGTACTTTTCTACCCATCCTTGATATTCCTCATCCATTGGCCAATTAAAATTTACCACCTAATTTACCTTTGCACTATAAGTTGTATACTTTACTACTACTTGATTCGCCTCCCTTTCAAAAGATTCCAAAAATGTGCTAGTGTTAATGATTTCATCTACCCTATCATGCCATTGCTATAGTGATCTAACATTTCCTTGGGCATCTACAATATCTGGTAAAGATGTGCCACTCTAGTCATCAAAACTCTTTACCAACTCTTTAATCCTCTTGCTCAAATCATCAGGTAAGGCCTGGAAACCTTGCAATGACTTCACAAAGTCTTGAGTAGGCCTTAATTGTTGAGGGCTATTAGTTGCATTTTGAGAATTTCATTTCTAGGTTTTGTTGTGGAAGTTCAATATTTTGATTTTAGGAGTATAACAGTTGGAAATCATTGTAAAATTAGAATTTAATAATTTCTAGAATTAGCATTTAAAAGTGTTTTTTGGGGTCATTAACTTAAGACTATCTTCTCTTTTGCAGGGGTGGTTGCATGCCGATTTTTTTTGGTGTAAAATATCATAATTATTATATTTTGTTACTTGTGTACGATTAAAAATTATTGGAGTGCATGTGAGTTTGATATTTTTTGAAGATCTAAATATTCAAGCTTGATAAAGAAAAATCATGTCAGATAATATTAGTCTAGAAAAAAATGAAGAGACAATTGCTAGATTGTTTGCTATATTGAAAAGAAAGGGTGATGGGAAATGTTATTGTCCTTGCAATAATTGCAAGGGCTTAAAGATGAGAAGAATTTTAATCACAACAGCTGAGAAACATTGTAGGCAGCATGGTCACATTCAAGGGGGGCATGATTATCATCCATTGGTAAGTTGTTCATTATATGTGTTTATATTGATTGAATTTGTAAATGTTTATATTGTTTTAACATTTGATATATATATAAAAAATCACTTGATCATGATCATGGTTTATTTGTGTCTATCATTATTATAAAGGTGGGGCACCCCAGGGCACACGATATGAATTATCACAGTCCAAAGAATGTGGTTTTGCAAGTGGAGGAACATGGAGCTGTGAATATCGAAGATGAAGTTAATGATCCTATGGAAGAAGATGATCATGCACCAGAAAACACAATTGAAGATGATGGTACAAATACATTGATCCATGACACATGTAGTGACACATCTGATCATGTTGATTGAGATGACTTTGATGATATTCATGATTTACCTGTACTTGAGAAGTCATACAAACCACTTTATGAAGGCTCCCAAACAACTCTTCTCTCTGCTGTATTGTTGATGGTGAACTTGAAGGTTATGAATGGTTTATCCAACATAGCAATGTCATGGATGTTAAGGTATGTGATATATGTCATTTTTTTTCATCTATTTTAATTGTTGTTAGTTCATCGCTAGTAAATAAAGGATGAAGTATGTACCTTTAATATTCTTTATATTAAGAAGTTTATTTTTGTTGTAGATTGATTGGTGAATTTTTGTTACCACCATCAAATATTTTACCTTGCTCATACCGAGATTTATCTGGCATTATGAAAGATATTGGAATGGAGTATCAAGCAATAGATGCATGTCCGAATGATCATATTATATATCATAAACAACATGAATTTGCAACAGAATGCCCGGAATGTCATATCAGTAGATATCGAACATATCAACTCACAAAAAAGGTGCCTCGCAAGGTTCTTCATTATATTCCCATTATTCCACATATGCAACAATTATTTAGGTGCGAAAGCTTAGCGCAATTTATGGATTACCATGCATGTAATAGAAGTGGAGATGAGATTCTTTGAATACTTGCAGATGGTTCTGCATTTAGGGACATGGAGGAAAAATGGCCACACTTTAAAGAAGAACCTTGTAATCTCAGGCTTTCATTGGCAGCGAACAATGTCAATCCATTTGGAGAGCTAAGATCTATTTACTCACTGTGGCCTGTTTTTGTTATCAATAATAACATTCCTCCATGGATGTCAATAAAGAGGGAGCACATAATGTTGGCAATGATTGTTCCAGGTATTTGTTTACATCAATTTTCTTTGACGTAGTAGCATCTCATTTGTCTTATTTGTTGCATAATGACTTATATGTTTTTTCATTTAATAGTCATGTACATGAATTTATATATATTGCAGTAAAATGGTTATAATAATTATGTAATGTTTATGTTCATTCAACTAGGTAAATAGCAAGTTAAAGATATGAATATATATATTGATCATCTTATCGACGAGTTACTAAAGTTATGGAATGGTGTCTCTATGTATGACATATCTAGACCAATAGGACAAAGACAATTTCAATTCTATGCAATGCTTGTATGGACAATTCATGATGCCCCAGGGCTAACACATTTTTTTGGTATGTTATAGCATTCAACTGCATGACTTTAATGATATTTAATTTTATGAATTAGATATCATGCATGTTTTTGAAATAATCTATTCGTTATATATAATTATAAAAATTGACATATTTAATCCAATTATATATGATTTGCAAGTCTTCAAACAAAGGGAAAATTTGCATGTCCAATTTGTGGTCCAAAGATGAAATCTCATCATTCAACAAGTTTAGGAAAGCAGGTGTTTCATGAGTATAGGCACTTCCTCCACAGAAATCATAAGTATCGAACTACTGAAAAACATCTTTTCAATGGGAAAGAAGAGACTACATTGAAACCACAAAGAATGACACCTCGTCTATGGAAGTTGGAATATAATAGAATTAATCGTCAAGGTTATACATCGGATCAAATTTTTTATCTATCATTTATGATATGTGTTGAATTTATATTTTTATTTTGTGATCATGTTGTAATTGAAAATGATTGTCATTATTAATTTGTTTAACTTATATGCTTCATGAAGGTCGTCAAGGCATTAATGGTTGGCTTCCACAAGGACTAAAAAGTTATCCCAGATAATTTAGTAGGTTGCCCTACTATGAGTAGCTACAAATTGTGCATTTGTTTGATACAATGCATATTGGAAAGAATATGACATAAACGTTATGGAAAATATTGGATGGAAGGCATGACAAAGAAAAAAATGTCAAAATTTGTAGTGACATTAAGGAAGCAGTCATGCAATGAAAAATGTCATTCAATTAAATAGTGATGGAGACCAAATTAATATAAGTTCCCTTCCTTGGTCATTAACAGAGCAACCAAGCAATGCTATAAAACAAGTCATACTAAAAATTTGATTTCCCACATGATTTTCTACCAACATAAACAATATCATAACAAAGAAAGGTGAATTTGGGTTAGGGATGATTGACATACCTTCATTAAGGTAATTATTCTGGTATATTATATATATATTTGTATACTGCATGTACTTTTTAGTGTATTATGTTTACTACTTTTGGAAAAATATTAATGAAAAGATCATTTTATAATTGTTGCAATACGTTCTACCTCTATCTCTCCTAGACAACTTCGACAATAACGTCAAGCAAGTTATATATGATCTTGGAAAATACATGTGGTAAGTAGCGATATTTGTTTAATTCATTGTATATTTTTGTTAAATCTCATTAATATATTTGTGCCTTGAATCACTTGTAGATGTTTGTCATCTAAAGCAATCCATAAAGAAGATATAAATTATTGGAAGAGAAGAATTCCTCATCTAATGTGTGAAATGCAAAAGTGTCTAGATTCGACATTTTTCAATGCACAAGAACACTACCTCATACACCAAGTTGAGGAGATTGAATTGTGTGGACCTGTACACACAAGGTCAATGTGGATGGTTGAGAGACACTTGGAATTTTTGAAGGTTTTGGTTAGACAGAGAGCACATCCCAAGGGTTCTATGGTGGAGGGATACATGGTATACCAAACCATGGTGTACATTACTGAATATCTTCCTAAGTTTGCAGCAAAGATCCATGTAGATCGCATTTGGGATCCCAACTCCATTAAAAAATTTGAAGGGGAGTACTTGATGGGGAAAGGTAGATTGAGGAAAGTGTTAAGTAATTATAAGATTGTCATGGAGATTGGTGTAAGTGTTCCAAAGATTTCTTGCACAACTAGCTAAGAAGACCTTTCCTTGTCTTCTTCTGGGAACCTAATATTTTCTAGGTCCTTGTTAAGCTTAGATGATTAAGTAATCCCTAATCCAACTCATATCCAAGAGTCTCACACCTTGTGCTTCACCTTGAAGGACTAACACCACTTTGTTATGTGCAAACTCTCTCCTACACTTAGAAGACTCTAAGTGCCAACATCATACAAACATTGAATTCATTGCAGGTGTGCCAAACACATTGGAAACATTCCATGTACTTCCAACTGGATCCATCTTGGAGGATCTCCAAACTCCTTTCCTACCGGTTTCAAGAATTGGTCTTGAGGAGGCCTATTTCTTGTAGCCCTTGACAGAGACCTTTACTTCGTTCCTGCCCAAACTTTCCAAACAACTTAAAAAACCAATTCCACATTTGAATACACTTTTGAATTTTCTTAAGGATTCAATAGATTCTATACTCCTAAGTCCTTCATACACTGGTTTTCTATTATCTAGGTTAAATAGGGCTATTAGGCCTAGTTTGTAGGACCCCACTAGTTTTCTTGCTCAAACCTTAGTCAAATGGATTGATAGAACCTCAATCCTTCTAGCATGTTAGGATATGTCTATACCCTACTTGGAATTGTACTTGTTTCATACTGTACCTCAATCCCCTGCCTAAATTCTTCAATTCATTACTATCAAACCTCTAACTGGGCACTCTAAGCTCACCTAGGACTTGACATTAAACATAGTTGTTCCACTCTCCATGACTCCTAACTCTACATATGTATAGACCAATGGCTCCCCTAACACATCCATCTACCCTCAAGAAAATCCCATGACTAGATTTCATGGGGGAGCCATAAAAACACAAGCTGGTTAGGACAGGACCAGTAAAACCCTTAAACCTTAACCTATCTATTAAGGACACTAAAACAACTTAAATCAACTTACTTGCAAAAAGAAAAAAGTTTAATACTATCCCATGAACATGACTCTAACACTAAATCAAAACATCCAATTCACTTAGTATCACTGTCACTCAATAACACTCGGAGTTCACATAAAAACAAAAATTATAGAGTTATCTTCTATTCCAAAAACTTGATTACAATCTCCCTCTTTCTTGAATTCTATCTTGCTTCATATTAGATGCCATTCACAATGTTTGTAGGGTATGTTGGTCAATCCCCCACTCCTATCCTTTAGGGGATCCTATGTAACTGAGTTGCATGCAACATTTTCCATAATGGCAATTGTTGTTATGACAATTTTGTAACAACATTTGGCAACTTTGTCATTATGCCACCTTCCTAACTCTTAGTACCTTTATCTCCTATATTTCGAGTAACCAACACCATTAAAGGCCTCATGGCATCTTTCTAACATCATTCATGTGTTTAGAACACATTTAAGACTCAGATCCCAACTTAAGCTACTAAGGCTAAGCAATGTAAAAACTATTAACAATGACTAACTTTGGTGACCTTAGTCCTAATGACTAACTCACCTAGCCACAACAATGACCTTCTAAGGTCCAAAACAAACGCACAATTACTCTGACTTGGCTAATGTCAGATACAAGCCCAAAATATCCTAACTATGGAGGTTAGCCTGGGTGTGCTCCTGCACTAGAGATTAATTAGAATACATTTTACATTTGGTTTTTATGTATATTGTACTTATAAATTAAGGTCGTATACCATGGTAATTAACTAATTATATGTCGTTTTTGAATTTTTATTTTTTTTATACAGTTGGTCGAGAGTGGGATGCACTACATTTGTACGTCGCAAACAATCTTGATTGGATGATGGTATGGATTGAACGATGTCAACAATGTGGTCACACATTAACATGGGAAGGTGTGGCTTCATTGGTTAAAGAAGCTCATCATAATGGAGATTCCAATGTTACACCAAGGGAAATTGATTTAGCATATGGTTTAAGAGATAAACATGTATGTATAAATATATTAATCACCCATATTATTTAATTATTTTCAATTATATTGATGTATATATATGTTGAGATTTTTTTCTTTGCATACATTCGGCCAAGAATCAATATGTTTATCAACTAACGATATTGCAATAAGTTTTGCATGTTTGACATATTGTAGGTGAAACACCACAAGGCTATGTGGTGCAATGGTCATAAATTTTGAATCAAAAAGTTGGATGACACGAAGAAAACCTGTGATTCTAGCATAACTGCAGTCTTCCAGGTGACTAATGTTTCATCTAGAAGCGACATAGATCCAGAAGTCTAAAAAAATAAATACTATGGGATTTTGGATGATATAATTCAGTGTGACTTTAAGTCCTTCAAATTAGTTTTGTTCGTCATCCTATGGTATAGGCTACGATTGAATGAAAATGATCCCGAGAGAACTATTATTGAACATGATAATGGATTTACCATGGTTAATACAAGGTATTTTGAGTGAGCTAGAAATGAGCCCTATGTTCTTCCAAGCCAATGTGAGCAGGTATTTTACTTAGAGGTTCTAGGTAAAGTGGGTTGGTCATATGTTGTTAGACATGATCCAAGAGGAAGGCCGGTAAAGTATAATGTGGTGGAAGAAGAAGATACTGAAGAAATAGAAGATGATGTAGATGATGATTAGGATCAACAGTTAGTTGATGATGTGCTTGATGAAGATGTCAAAGAGGAGGAACTAGATCATGATGATGTAGGAGTTAATGTTCATGAAGATGATATCCGTGTGGATGATGACATTATCGAAACTGATATCAATGACGATGATGATGATATGACCAATCCTTACAATGTTGAATATGGATCGGATGATACAGACAAAGAGTTGGATGAAGAAGAAGATCAATAACATTAATTTGTATTGTCTATTTGATATTAATTTCTTGAAAGAATTATATTTGACTTATGTGGTTACATAATTAATTTATGATGTTTTTAATTTTAATTATATTTGAATTATATTAGAATATGTTCAGTTAACAGATGTAAAAAATAAAATGGATAAACCAAAAGATGAAAGCTTGAGACCACTACCTTGTTGGGTGTATGGAGTCTAATGAAGATCTATAAAAGTGTAATCTATGATGGCAATAATTCAAAGTGTTTGGCACACATATGTAGTTTATAACTTGTATAAATGTGTAAGTAAATGACTGGAAAACTCTACTTGAGATAGAATGACAATCCTAGTTATGTGATTCTTCTTATTGATACAATTAATACTCTTTAGTTACTATGATTGACTAGGAGGGTTTAATCTTTACTTGAAAGAACCAAATAATCACATCACACAAATACATCAAATGTGTATCCGTAAACTGAATATATATATATATATATATATATACTTGATATATCAATTTAAACAACAGAAAAGCATCAATAGTATCAACTACTTCGAGCATGAGATGATTACAACAACATTTCACCACATAAGATAGTCATTTAATTTGCAATTTGGCAGCAAGCTCTAAGCTAAGACAAATAGATATAGAACCTTACAAACACATACGATTTAGGCCAGTGCCATATACTATTGGGGAGTCGAATTAATTCACAAATATTTAGATTTCCATAACAAGTTCAAACACATAACATAGAAGATCTCTAACAATATTGCATTACAACAGTGCCAATTTCTATCCTAACTCAATACTTCTTATCAAATCCCTTTACAAACATATCCATCTATGAATCCATCCAAGCATTTTAATTTACTCTTTGAATTAAAGCAAAAATGGAAATCATACACACCATGATAACAGTGAGATGAAGGCCATAACCCTTGATTATATTATTCAAAATTGTGATATGTTTATACAAAGGAGAGCCATGAGCTCTAAATATATCATTATAACTAAAATGCTAGTATTGTCATGAAACATCAAACCTTCATGCTATTGGAACTATCAAATTTTGACAAATTCATTATTTCTTCATGATTATTAGTCTCCAAAAAAAGATTCATAATGCACACAAAAATATCCTCACATAGCATATTTTACCAAAATCTAATTTAAAATTATGCCATAATGCCCCATAAATTTCATCTGACATTAAAATCTTTACATATGAAAATATCGGCATAAGTTGATGCAGGTCTCATTGATGATAATATACATATCCTAAATGTATCGGCAAGACATAGCAAGGGTCACACCAATCAAGTTATACAGAGAGAGAATGTGGGTTTCTATATCTTATCGGCAAGACAAAAAGTATCGACGAGACGATGTAAGGTCACATCAAGCTAAATTACCTTTTGCCGATTGGAGTAACATAAAGTCTATCGGAGAGACTTTGGTCATCGGAGATAGATTTTAAAACACTGCCTGTAGCATTATTAGTCTTGCCGATAAAGCAAGGGGAGGACTCACTTGATGAGACAAATGATGCTGGGGAGAATTTGGAAAGTCTTACTGACCCCTCGGGTTACACCGACAGAACTGAGCATATGAAGATAAAGGGTGTCGAGAAGACAATGCGCATGGTCTTGCCGAAGAAAAAGCGTATCGGTGAGACATGTCACCGTGGGGAGATCTAAGAGACATCACAGCGAGTATTATTTTGTCGCTAGAACAAATTGTTTGGTCTCAGCGACATACTTGATAAAGTGAACATCTTGGTGAGACAAAGTACTTTTGGAGTAAGGAAAAGAATCGTTGGCCCGATTCATTAAGTCTGAGCGATAGTTGTTTCGGTGAAAAACATGGCGATATAAAAGCAAAAGGAAAGAAACTATCAGGGAGACTTGTGATGTCGGGGAAACTGCAAGATTTCTTGGCCAGTGGGTGATCATTGAACCCTGATGTGACAATGAGAATTTAAAAAAAAAAACTTGCAGCATTCATGTCTCAATTGGTAAAAGACATTAATGGCGCCATGAAGTGTAGGAGATTTTGCATATCAGGGTATGATCAATTGAAATCATTGTCTCATATAATTCAAAGTGAAGGAGAGCAAGGGAACTAGCAGAGCAATTAAGGCATTCACCTGGCTTGAGTTTGGAAGAAGTTATAGTAAGTTTCTCGTCCTCTTAGAATTCGTAAAAATTTGAATTATGGAAGGCACTAGTTCAAGAAAACTAAAGGGAAGAAAACTCGGGGAGGGAAGCCAATCAAAAGAAAAAAAGCAAAAGACTGAGTTGTAGCTAGAAGGTACTGAATGGAAGGTAAATCAAGACCTCATAGACTAGTTGCCTGGTTCTAGACCTAAACCTAGGCATTCTGCACAACTCAAAGCGGAAGTTGACAAATTGGACAACAAATGCAAATTTATGGGTGATGTTTGGACTCCAATTAGAGGCTATGAGTTATTCAATTTCCATTACCATAGGAGAAATTGCTTTGAGCCAGTATGCAATCCATGGAGGCTAAATTTAGGGAAATTAGTGTGCCCTAATGTTTTTATTAACGTCGAACTAGTAAAATTGTTGGCCGGACACTATGATTCAAAAAAGAAAGCTATAAGTGATTTGTCAGGGAATCCATTGATACATGTATCTGAGAATGGAATTGTTGAGGTTTTCAGAATGGAGGGAATATGCAGTGACAAAGTAGTGAGTGAAGAGCTCGATAGTGAGTTCAGAAGGATGGACACCATTTATAAAGGGTGGAGGTTACCTCTGCACAGAATTAGGTATCATGGCAAACCTACTGCAATGGAAGATAGTGAGAGGCCACCCTTTCATGTAGACCTCTTCAGACCTTACCTAAAATATACTTACTACTCAGTGGGATAGGTATTAGGGATGGAGGTACCTGAGCATATGGAGGTTGTGCCCATGGTGATTTCTACAGACATTCAGTACCACAATTCCAGATCATTTGACTATGCTGCACATGTTTTTAAGGAGTTGGATGCAGGTTTGATGGCGATAAAGAGTGGTGCTTCTGTTCTCCATCTCAAAAATTACTCACTGCTGATGCACTTAGTGTTGCATTTTGGACAAGAGTTAGGTTTATGGCCCTAGGAGCTGAGGATTTCACAATCCGACAAGGAAGGTAGGCCATTTCCTGTTCAATTATGGACTGTTGTTTGGGATAGCAGGTTTGCCAATTCAAATTTATTGCATTTTGAAGAATTTTTTGTGAAACCCTTGAATAGATTTTTTAGCCATCCTTGTGATTATTCTTTATCTGAACAAGTAAAAAGGTTTCTTAGGCCTAGAGTTTACAATGGACCAATTAACCACAACTGGGGGGATTGGTATTGCTTAGAGAATGCCGCAATGATTAGGGTTTATGGCTTTGAGGATACACCTTTCATTCTACCCAGAACTGTCCCGAATAGAATTGCATACCTTGAAATTGTTAGGCAAATGGATTACTCCAGTGTTATGAACTTAAGTTCATATGGGAAATAGGCTTTTATGCCCAGTACATTATGTTTTAGTGATTTCACTGTATTAGCCAAGGAAGGTTATGATCTGATTCTGGACAAATTATTGCACTACAACATGAGCAGAGCACCAGTGAGAAAGAACTTTGATCCAGAAGGGTATATCCACTCTGCCAGACAAAAAGTAAATCTCGGAGGGTACCATCATGTGCCCTTCAAATATGATGACATGATTAGAAACTTGGAGGCAGAGGAAGTTGAAATTGTGATTGAAAAACATAATCAGGAGTTGGTGGATGCTGAGTTGTTATCCTCCATTAAGGGGATTTTAGAAAAAGACAGGCCACAAATCTCATCTGGGAAAGTTTCAAGAATGAAGACTCAGGAGTATGCCTATGTTGCAAAAGAAACAGACGTTGAGGAAACCATGGATGTAGATACAAGACATGAAGACTATAGGTCTTTCATATTAGATGATGAATTTATAAAGACCTCAGAGTTTAAAATATTTTTATATAAGCAAAAAGAGAAAGAGATAAGGGGACAGGTTGACAATGTCACTCTAGGGAATGAGGATCAACTGTTAAAAAGCTTAAAGGATGAAGTGGACAAAGAGATGATTGACATGACCCCTGAAAAGGGGAGGGAATTGCTTGAAAAGGCAGGTGTTATGATTTTTCCAGGTTTGGATATGAATTCCGCATTAGTTTTTGATAGTTTCTTAAGAGATAACAATGCTACCCACAAGCTCAGTATAGAGAAGGTGATGGAGGTATACATAGGATCAAGATACAATCCTGATGATGAAACATTGATGATTTGGGCCTTGTATCCTCCTCACAAGAAATCAATTATTATTGATACTGAAAAGGCATTCAGACATGTCATGACCCTGAAGGCTGGGGAGGTTGATCCTGTAGTGACTGCTAATATTGGGATAAATATAGCCAATTTGAATAAAGCCCAAATCCAAGCATTGATAAGGGAAAGGGAGATGTATAAAACCAATAATGAGAGGATGTTGAGAGAGAATGAATGCTTGAAAGACCTGGTAGGTGGTGTAACAGAACCAACAAGGATGCTCACTCAAGGTGAGAGTTCACAGAAAAAAGACCGTTGGGAAGGGTCAACTGCATACTCTCAAGGGAGAATGGATGCATTTGCTACAATAATAAAAAAAAGGAAGGTTTTTTTAACCACTTGGTTAAATAAACTCTGGGGAAAGCATTCATAGTACGTAGATGCAATAAAAGAACACAGGAGAGTGGGTAGCAGAATTCAGGAAAGAATTGAGGAATTGGAGGACACTACTAGTAATGAAGAGATTGAAAAATATGCCAATTGTATTATGGATAGGCACAGGGATTTCTATGTGGAGTTACAAGCAGATATGCAGGAATCGATAGAGGCTACCGAAGATAGATTCACCAAGTTATGTGATGATGAAGGGAAAATGAAGGAAGCGACTACAAGGAAAAGTGAGTATGAAACAATACTCCAAGGGATGCTGGAGACAACCACTATGAAAGATGTGATATTGGATGTAGCATGTGAGCAAAATGAGAAAATGATAATGATGGAGATTGTGATCCACGATGCATTGGGAGATGCCGACACTCATGAGTGCCAAGATTATATAGAGCATATGTCTGCAGTCCATTTGTGGCTCAAGAGAAATTAGTTAATAATGGATTTGTTAAACCTTTTATGCTTTAAACCTTTTTGAAAAGGCACGTCCTTTTGCAAACTGATGTATAAGTATCCATTGTTGGATAAATTTAAGGGGTAGAAGATAGAATTAGAATAGGATAGACTGTTGTAAGCATTAAATTTTCAGAAATGATGACATTCAAGGAGACTATGTTGCATGTATGAACTTTGAAGGAGATAATGAAAGACTGTTGATTTAGTGGCTTCATTCTGGTATCAATTGTTTGTTGGATTGTTGCGATTATTTGATTGTCTCCAATTTGATGTTTCTTGGTTGTTTAAATTGAAGTATCAAGTATATATTCTATTTATCAGTACAGATTTTTTTTTTTGTGTGATTTGGTTTATTGGATTCTTTAAAGAAGAATTAAAATTCCATTCAATAAATTATAGTAATCTGGGAATGCCATTTGGATCATTAAGAAGAATCAAATTATTAGATTTGATATTCTGCCTCAACTAGGGTTTATCATTTACACTCTTGCATGTTTATACCAGTTGTAAAGTCATAGTTATATGCCAAACAATTAGAGGACTTGCTAGATAGAAACCATTCATTAAAGGCTTTCATTTGACTCCGTTTTACCCAGTAAGACACTGATCTCCCTTATTTACATTACATTAGTTTTATTCATTTCATTTAACATCTCTTAATTGAACATATTAATTCATACCTTGATATTGCATATACAATTTATACCAAAGTAGGATCATATCTTTCCACTGTTAAATTGCCATTTGTGGATAGTTAGATCAAGTAGGAAACATAAATTGAACATATTAATTTAGTATAAGAGTCAACCAATCATAAGGAAAACATAATATGAAGATGAATTTTCTCAAATCTTGTGGTTGTAGATGCCCTTTTGAAATCTATGCAAAATGTGGGAGGATAGACAAAGCTCATGAACTATTTGACACAATGCCTCGAATAATTGTAATCTCATGGAATACACTATAATTAGAAAAGTATCATCACTTCCCTCATAACAATCTATCAATTTGTTTTAGTGTTTATTGTGTTATACCCAATTTGGGACATGGGGTATAACAAAATAGACACTAAAATAAATTGAGAGATTACAATTCTTTGAGACATTTTTTCAAATAGTTCACAAGCTTTTTCTATCCTTCCACATTCTGTATAAATTTTAAAAGGGCATCTGCAACCACAACATTTGAAAAAAATCATCTTCATATTATGCTTTGATGGATGTCTATACCTTGTTCCAAATCACCCATATTAAGGAAACCAATAAGGATTTTGGTAAAGGTTTTGTTGGTGTTTAAAATACAATCCATGTAGAGGTTGAAGATATCTAAGAGGTAGCCAACCCCTATCGAGGACAACTACAACCACTAATGGCCAACTAACAAGAGTCAATAAAGGACTGACTTCTCCTACACTTTTGGCTCTGCAGGACCAAGGTGGGTAAACCTAAACACATTCACATGAATGTATCATGATTGGTAAGAACACTTCCTGTGTACATATTACAATTCCTACACACTCAAAGGGATAGTGATCATCTCAAGGTTTTGGCAGACCAGAGAATGACTACCAGTACCAAGGAGCAACAGAACTGACCCACTTATTTGTCACAATACCTCTCTGAGGAGGACAAGGTTGTATTCAAGTGTTTTGTGTTCAGTATTTGGATATCCTTGCTTAGAACCTATAGTATTGAACTACTAAAATGACACAAACATTATCCAGTGCTTCATCCATAGGGCAACAGAGTCATATAGAACAAAATCTTGATACAATGAACCCATCTCATATAGCATTACTATCATGAGATATTTTAGCATATTAAGATAGTACTTCTTCAAGCATCCTGAGTATATACAACCATGAACATGTAACTTATTTTTCAAGCATTTGATTAACTCTTTGAGTTAAAGCAAGAAAATGAATCATATTTTGAATTAACTATGGAAACTGAACAGATGAATCTTTGATAAAGCTATTCATAATCCATGGCACACAACTAGGAGAGTAAATGATCTTAATTTTATAGATTTATTTCGATATAAGTAATTAAAAAAGAATATCACACTAATCTATATATAAACCTAACCCCAGGATGACTTCCTAAAACAAAATGTTCATAACACTTTAACAATAAAGAGGACTGTATAACTTCCAAGCGTCGGATTGCAAAAATTTTCTGACCCTTCACAATGAGCCATGAAATCTCCTTTATAGAATAGGAGATCAACAAGAATTAGGCTACATTATGACACCAAATTGAATTTCAGCACCAAAATGAAACTCAAATTTATATTCCTTGTCATAATGATACCGTGCATGAACAAAGGAATCAAAACGGTTATGAAATAACCAGTCGAAAAACAAACTTTTGTGTAAAGCACACACACGTCCATATCCACATCCACATCCAATTGATATAACAACAAGAGAAGATAAGACATGTCCAATGGACCCACTGCCAGTAATCATGAAGAAGCAACACGGGCCCGGTACAAGCAACCGCTCCGAGTTCGAGCCTGTGATAGTGATGGCATCACCTCCTCTTTACCAACCTTGTGAGCACATTCTCGAACAACTAGACCTGGTGCTAATCCAGACACTAGCTCAATTTCTAGAACCTCTTCATCCACTCCCATAAGATTGGTCAGGGAAGCCAAATAGTACCGATAATCAGAATCAGTCTCAGATTCATCAGAATCTGAGATGATTATCGGAGACAAACAATGTACTGGCCTCTTCCAAGTGTTCCTAATAATAGCCTTGTGAGACATGGGAGAATCAGATCTCTTCATGGCTGGTGAAGCCAGCCTCGCACTCATGATAGAAACAGAGTGCAGCCACAAATAGAAGAAAAACCTTACTACACTTAGACACAAGAGAATGCAATGTTGATTACATACAATTCAGTTAGCATTTATAAAGCAAGCTAGTATGCAGGGTACAATTACTTGAAGGCGATTCAAGCACTTGCACAGTTAATGATCTGGATAACTATGAATACCCTCAGTAGGATGGCACTATTCGCACACAAGAGGAAATCAGGTGGAGATCCTTAGGAGAAAAGAAACCTGTATCATTAATGACACGAGCAACAGCCAAGTAATACATGCCATGTGGGCAACTCACACACTTCTTCCCTATAAATGAACCACCGATTTGGGAGGCACTTTAACAAACGAAGGGTGGAGATCAAGTCAATGGATGTTGACAATCCACGTCGACGCCTTCAAAAAACATATCCAATCAAAAACTTGTAGAAGAATAGACCCAGACTGCACAATGGGTTCCATATAATCCCACTAGTACGAAAAGAAAAGCCACGTGCCACTCCCTTGCGAACCTCGCAACACTCTCTCGGATATTTACTTTGCCAGTGCGAGGTGTGCAAGAGATCATGATTACCCCATTATTGATGGCTATTACTAGTGAAAAGACAACCCCCTATCATATCAAATACCTCGGGAAGAAAACCCATTCATCCATTCATGCCAGGTGGCCATATCTCATGAACCTTGCACTACTTTGATGACACCAACAGACAAACCTGCGAGGTCTACGAGAAGTGGTCAAGATCGAATTCTATGATCGGACGACTCATCAGCCCTCAGATGGAACATTTAAGTGGGGCCCGCATTGAAATTTTTGGCGGTGTAATACCTAGGCCATTACGCCAAAAAGACTAGCAAATCAGGTGAAATAGGGCTGGTTAAGCACGACTCGAGAGGGATGAAACCTCACTTAAGTGACCAGTCCACCATGGCAACAGGTCACCATTAAAACATAACAAGAGGGTTTTGACCAATCCATACTAAAGGTTACCTTGAGTAATTTAGAAACCCTCTAACCCCAACTTCAATTTACTGAAGTTCCATTAGGTTGTGGAATTTTTCTTTGCATCTACCAATTGCATTTGTTTGAAAGTTTCTAAAACGTTTTCAACAAATCCATTATGTGTATATTCTAAAATCATTGTAGTCCTTATAGTCCTTCTAGTCAACATCACTTGTTTTTTGAAGAAACTAATACCATATATTTCTTATTTATGTTCTAAATTGGATACATGTTTATATGATATTACAATTAATAATATTAATTTTGGCAAGACATTAAAATATTTTGTTGATTTTCAAAATATATGCATCCCAATGTAAAAATGCCAACAATGGAAGCAATGATTGTAACACATAATTTTTGATGTATTATCCAATTCAAAGGATGATTTTACAATTTAGGGTTATGATTGGGTATTTAATTAGGGTTAGGATTTAGTGTTCAGGTTAGTGTTAGGTTTAGAGTTAGGGTTAGGGTTAGGAAAATAATGTTAGGATTAAGGCTAGATTAGGGTTTATGTTTTATGGTTAGGGTTAGATTTAGAGTTTTGGTTATGGTTGGGATTAGATATGAAATTAGGGTTAGGGTTTAGTATTACAATTAGGGATTATAGTATTAGGGTTATATCTAGAATGAAGTTTTAGGGTTATTGTAATTATGATTAAGGGTTGTTTTTATATTTGGCTTAGAGTTGGGGTTAGGATTAGGGCTAGGGATAGGGCTAGGGTTAAGTTTAGGGTTATTAGAGTGAATGCAACTAATTAATAAAATAAATAATATTTAGGGTTAGAGTTTTGGTTGTGGTTAGGGTTATAAAGATAGGATAAAGGTGAGGGTTAGGGTCAAGGTTAAGGTTTCGAGAGAAAGGGTTAGGTTATGATTTGGATTACCCTAAACTCTAACCATAACCATAAACCTAATCCCAAACCCAACCCTAAAGAAAACACATAACCTAACCGTAATTGTACTATTTGAGGCTAGGCTCAAACACTATATAACCTAACCCTATATAACCTAGCACATAACCTAGCACTAGAAAAAATTCTTCTCCCAAACAATCTCCTCTACTTCTATTCATGCCTACTAGAGTTGCAACATTCAACATTGGTGCTTCAACCATTCATTCAAAGCTAAGAATTTGAAAGCAATGTTCATTTGTAATATAATTAATCATTTAACAATATTATAATTATTATTAATCTAATACAATATTAATATTATTAATAATATACCAATAATATTAATAATCTAATATAATTACTATTAATCTATATATAGATTATATATAATCTTAATATATCAAATATATCATTATAATTCATATAATGTAATATAATATTGTTATATAATATATTAATATTATAACATTACTATTAATCAAAGTGCTTTAATATTTATGTCGAGTTTTAGTACATTATATGACAGGTTACTAAAGCGGCTCTGAGATGCATGTGCTCAAAATCGATGGTGATGTTATAATCTTGATGAAAAGTTGCCTGATGGTTATGTTCAATGCTGGTGATTTCTCAAACACAAGAAGATGTGATTTTGGCCCTATTAAGAGAAGATTTAAAAGTTGATTCTAGAGCTGAGAAAAATTATCATATTAAATTATGAAGCCGCTTTCTTTGGCAAGGAGATTCCATGTGTGTTCAAAAATTCTTATTGCACACATTTCCATTACTCATCTTGCTAAGAACCTTGCAAATCCTCATATTTGAAGATTGAAAAAATCCAAAGCTATATTTTATGGCCTCCCTTTAACCAAGGAAAATGGTTTCACAAAGTATCCTAGGAGTTTTATTATTTCCCTCATGACTATAATAGGCTTGGCTTACTTTATATTCACTACTCTAAATAGCTCCATAATAGGCTTTGCTTGCTTTATATTCACTACTCTAAATGGCGCCATAATTTTTTTAAATTTAATTAACATACTCTAAAACCTAACTAAAGCAGGTTGTAGGTCATCAAATTGGACAAGTGAAAGGTCAATACTAGCACTGAGGAAGACTTTGGAGGAGTGAAAACAAGGTCAATACCAACGCCAACAAAGAGTTTGGATCTAAAACAAGGTCAATACCAGTGTCGAGGACCAGGTTGAGGGCACTCAGGGAAAATCGATGACCAAGGGACAATGAGTATTGTAAGTTTGGCACCCCCATTTTCTTTAACCTGCAATTTTCATGCCTAGTTTCCAAAGATCTTCTCGCACATTGGCCCCCCCATTCTCATAAAATGGTATAAGATAAGACATAAAAAATAAAATAGCTTTGTCTTTCACATTTTTATAGTGATTACTAGAGGCACATAGACCAATTCTTCATAATAGATGAATTTGATCATACTTTTCCAATGATGCAACAATTCAACTTTGGGGTGTATCATTTAGGCAACAATTCAACTTTGGGGTTCATCATTTAGGCAATGACGGATCCCTACTCTTTCCATATGCTCTTTCCTTTCTATTTCTTCAAATGTATAGTTTATGTCTTATATTGTATTGAAATAGTTATTCCCACAACTTGTGTGGTACACCATACATTTGTAATTATCAATAAAAGCCATTTGTGAAAATTTTGTGCAATCTTTCTCTTGTATACATTTGCATAATGAACTGCAATTCATTTGATAATACTTTTGTGTATATGAATGGAACTTAGTAGAATTGAATGTGTACCTTTATCTTTATTTTTGCAAAAACTATCCCAACTTTACTTGATTGAGTTAGAAGCTAAATTAGGTAAAAAAATTGATGACATCTTCTATATGTTTGTCTGCTAAACATCCTCACCAGTTGCCTAAACTTATCCATTGGGCATGGTGTCGACTCTTGGAACTTGACAAGACTTGAGAAATAGTCTTGCATAATGTTGTAACTCATCCAAAATAGTGCATAATTTTGGCATTTTTTACAACCCAAGTAGAACCTGTAGAAGCTTCTATAAGCTTGCCATACTCAATTTTAAAAGTCTTGAAGGCACTATGCCAACTTAAAGAGAAAAATGCAACAAAACTGTTATCTCTCCTACACTTCGGACTCTGTAAGATCCAAGAGGGTATCCCTAAAATATATTGTCATTCATAATGAGAATGATTTTCTCATATGTGGATAAACAATAGATAAATTCCAGTCTAAGCTTAAATAAGATAATCCTTCAAGAAATTGGCTATTTCTCAGGAGAATTCAGCTCTTATTTAACAAGGAATTGAAATAACACCTAAGTGTGTTTTTATGAAATATTCGAGTGAAATTGCCTAAAGCTATAACAAAAAATACAAGAACAATAAGCAGTCAGAGTACCAATGCCATATCCTAAAGCACAAAGTCAAACTGGAAACTGAACTACAAGGTAACTTTCATCTAGAGCATCTATGATTTGTATGTAAGGCATTACCATCCATTCATCAATATATGAATCTATTACTCTTTAGCGAATCCTATGTGCTAATTTGCATGAACTTATTGAGCAACAAAAGCATTTAATAGGTCCATTGAACCAGAGCTATAGTCGAACATAATCCATAGGAAATGACAAATGAAATTTAACAAACATCATCTTTGATAGACTTTTCATTAAAAATTCATGCAAATTATTACAATAAGAGAGAAAATAGACTCAAAACAATCACAATATTTGCATAAGTATGCTCCAAAACCCCATGACTTACTAAGTTCCCAAACAGACTCAAAGCTTCAAAAAACTAGACATATTCTTTTCTCTCTCTCTACTTGATTCTTCTCTTACGTATCTTAAGTAATTTCAACAGACCTATTCCTCGGCCCAAAATTCCCTTTTATAAAAAAAAGGGAGCAAACAAGCTTTAGGCCAGAGGATACATATGTCCATTTTTTATTGGACCGCTAATTCCTAATCAGTTATCTTTACATCATTTGCTTGGTAAGAGAAGAAAAGCTTAAAACAAAATGATGATTAATTTGTTACGGAGGAAAGGAAAGCGTGGTTCCAAGTATTGATTCCCTGACACCAAAGCATCTTTTAACCACTCCATGTGCTAATTTTATTTGCATAATTTGTACCTGAATCCAGGAAGAGAATGCATTTCAAAATATAATACCGTAGGCCAAACCTGTATTTTACATGACCAAATTACAACTCTCATCCCCATTATTTATAATTCAAGTTCATCAATAAACATCTTTTTCCATGACTCAAAATCTTCCTCCGATGGCCAATTGAAAGCCACCACCTGGTCCACCATTTTTCGATAAGGTACATACTTTATCATTAATGATGTGGTTGTCTTGTCAAAATTCTCTAGGAAACTAATGACAAGTGATAACTTCTCTAAAGTGTTCTCCAACATACGAATATCAACATTTTTTCATATCTCATTCATTTGGGTTGTCATTATATTATTCATTTGCTCCTTCCACTCCTGCAAGGCTTAACACTATAGTGACTATGCAAAATATGAGGTAGTGGAGTCAAATATTTTCCATCATAAATATCCTTCAGTGCTTTGATTTTGGACTCCATAGGAGCAACAGACCCCTGGAATTTTTGCTCAAGAATAGTCTTAACAAATTGATATGTTGTCATGACTGTAGGATACTTATTCCCATGCTGCTTTGCTCCAACTACCATAAATTTCAATTTTTCCATTCTAGGGCCCCATCTATTTAGCGAAGGGATAGCCAATTCTCTGTCCCTTGGAAACAATTCAAGTGCTTGTAGAATCAAGGCATAATTTGCATGAACACCATTCAACTTACTCTGGACCCATTTATGTAGATGCCTTAACACAATATCAACAATTTTTGAATTATTCCTTCCTGCTGTATCTCAGATTTGATTTACCATCTCCTTATATTCTTCAATCTGCTGGAGTAACTTTTCCCTAGAAGGATCTTCACTCGAGGTACCGGCCTTCTCAACCATAATAGGCACTTGTCCCATATTATATGGGACCATAGCCCAAGATTGAACCTATGCAGGAGGTTGGGGTTGATCAATTGGTGGGTTAGCAATAATTTGGCTAGAGCTAACCTACTTTTGGGATCTCAAGATTTCCATTTGATTCCTTAATAAGGCCATTTCTATTTCCAATTCCACCACCCTTTGTTGACTCTTATTATACTCAATAATAATATCATTATACTGGTTCCTCAAAGTATCTCAGTTTTTAGTTAAATCCTCCATAGTTTCCCTAGTAAATTTGGCAACATTCACGACCATGTCAACAGCCTCCAAGGCAGGGGTATCGACAACTCTCTTCACAATCAAATGACCACTAAAATTAGATGTTTCAGTGACAATAGGTTTTTGAGACCCTATAGATAGTAACCATATTGCCAGAGAATCCCACTCTTCACTGAAAGCTGATCCTTTAAGTGCTAATGCCGCCTCCTCCTCTGTTGCAAGAAGCAGTTTATTGCCCTTCTTATTGTATCAAATACTATAGCATCAACAATATCCCATTCAGGGAGTAGCAATATCCCACATTTTTGAACCAATGTTTTTCCCTATTCTGGTGTGATTTCCTTAAACCTCTCCTTCAATTGTACTCTGACCTTTGAGTGAATTACTTGCTCTAGAAGCTCTGGGTACAAACTTCTCTCATGTGCTACCTACTTAGTATAAGATGAGAGATGAGCTCTCCATACAAAATCTTCAAAAGCATGGGTATGGATAAAAGAGTCATCCATCATGAATTCTTTGCAGGCTTCCATTCTC